>JARWLF010000239.1:0-22028 GCA_029853055.1 Scenedesmus sp. KT-U | reverse complement strand
GGCATCGGCTCCGGCAGGACCATGTGCCGGCCGAGCGGATAGCGCAGGTCGTGGGCGCGGGCCGCCATGACCGGCACGGGAAACGAATAGAACGGTGTCGCATGGTTGCGATTGTGTCCGTGGCCGAGCGCGTGATTGGTGTTCCAACCCCAGCAGGCGACGGGAGCGGCCGCTCCCGGATGGTCCGGGAGCATGGTGCCGTGGATCATGCAGCCGTGGCCGCCACCGATCGCGATGTGATCGATCAGTTGCAGCCTGCCCGACCCGCCCCAGCCACGGACGTAGCGAGGTACCCATCGCGAGAGGTTGGTGGGCAGGGTCTCGCCGCCCCAACACAAAGCGTAGCGGTCGAAGGTGAGGGCGCACGTAGTGTCGTTTGCGGCGAAAAGCGCGACGGCATTCGTCAAGAAGCCCACGCCGTCGGGGCCGAGGACTCGCGTCGGAAGCGGCCGCCAGGTGCTCGTATTGTCGCCGACCTGACCGAGGCTGTTCGAATCACCCCAGCAATAGACCCGCGTCTGGTTGCTTTCACGAGTGATCGCACAGATGTGACTCCTTCCGATCGCGACGTCCTGCACGCCCGTGAGGAAGCCCACACCGCCCGGGCCGAGGATGCGGCGCGGTGCGGCCGTGTTCACGAACTCCCCGTCCGCGCGAAGGCCGCGGATGCCGGCACCCCAGCAATAGAGATGCCGATCGACCCCGATCGCGCAGGCATGCAGGAAGCCCGACACGACCTTGACGTAGTCCATGTCTTCTTCCGGGCCGAGAGGCTCGACGCGGACCGTGACGGTGGCGGAGGCCCGCGCACCCATCGGACCCTCGACCGTGTAGGCGAAGGTGACTGGCACGGAGGTGCCGGGCTGCATGTCCGGGAAGTCGTCGCCCGGATCGAACACGACGAGATCGTCCTCGATCCGCACGCTCCCGCGAGAAGGCTGCGTCACCGAGACGAGCGTGAGCTCGTCGCGCCGACCCGGAAGATGGTCGTTGGCGAGGACGTCGACATGGACCGGCGCGAGCGGAAAGCCGCGGATCGTGTCGTCGTCGGCGTGGAAGCCGAGCACGATCACCTCGACATGGGCGCTCGCACGCAGAGATCCGGCCCCGATCGTGTAGGGAAAGCGGGCAATCGCCCGCTCGTCCGAACGCAGGGGGTCGAAATGCGCGAGAGGATCGAACAGGACCGAACCGTCATCCTCGCCGTTTTGCGTACGTCCCGTGCCGATCGAGATGGAGCGCGCGCTCACGACCGAGAGGAGGCTCGGCTGTCCGAAGGAGACGAGGGCGATCTCGCCCACCGGTAGTACGCTACCGTCGCCACCCTCGGGACGCAGGATGTCGATGTAGTTCGGACCCGATTGTGCGAGCGCCGTGTCGAGGAGAAGACCCGGAACCGGGCGCTCGACGCGCGAGAATCGCACGTCCGCTTCCGAGACGATGTCGATCGAGACGGGTACGCCCTTGTAGGTCGTGAGCGTCAAATCCGGTGCATCGAGTGCCGCATCCACGCAGATCCCGCCTTGGAGAACCTGCTGCGCCGAGCAGGTGCGATCCTCCAGAAAGGGCAAAACCTGCCCGATGACGATCGGCGTCCCGATCGCGAAAGCGACAATCAGGACGACGTACTCGAGCGTGGAGACGCCCGAACGACGATCGAGGAAGGCCTTGCTCATGACACGACTCCGCGTGTTGTCATCTGCAAGACCATTGTATGGCAAAGACGAAAGCAGCGATGGACGCAAGAAGAACTTTCAGATTGCAAGGACACATCACCAAAAACGAAGGACGGTGGTGTTGGCGACAGACGAATGTCTCGGTCAGTTTCGAGTAGAGACGTCTCGGGCCGCAGGCTCCGTCGTCGCGCCGCCCTCGTCGCGCCCGGACGAGGTCGAGGGTCCCGGTGCACCGGCCTTCGGCGATGCGCGACGATGGATACGGATCCGCTTGATGCGGCGCAGGTCGGCCTCGAGCACTTCGAATTCGAGATCGGCGGGTCCCGCGATCAATTCAGCGCGAGCCGGCACGCGGCCCGCGAGCGCCACCACCAATCCGCCGATCGTGTCGACGCCACGCGCCTCCTCGATCGCGTCGATCTCGATCTCGAGGCTCGAGAAGACCGCCTCGAGGCTCGCTCGCGCGTCGGCGACGTGACTGTCGGGACCGCTCGCCTCGATCAGGATTTCCGCATCGAGATCGTGCTCGTCCTCGATGTCGCCGAGAACCGTCTCGACGAGGTCCTCGAGGCAGACGAGGCCGTCGATGCCACCGTATTCGTCGACGACGAGGGCCATGTGAGTGCGCGTCGCTTGCATGCGCGAGAGAAGATCGGCTGCCGGCATCGAAGGCGGCACGAACAGGACCGGACGCAGGATCCGGGTGGAGGCGAGACTCGTCGAGAGGTCGAGGCTCGCGAAGGAGAGCGAGCCCGACGCGCGACGTCGCGTCTTGCGTCCGCCGTTCTCGGCGCGGCGCACGATGAGGTCGAGCACGTCGCGGATATGGATCATCCCCTCGATCTCGTCGAGGGTTTCACCGAAGACGGGCAGGCGCGAATGACCGGTGCGGCGCAGGAACCGCAGGACCTCGCTCATCGGCGTGTCGCGAGCGATCGCGGCGATCTCGGCGCGCGCCACCATCACGTCGCGAACGCGCACGCCCTGTAGTGCGAGGGCGTTGCGCAGGAGAGAGCGCTCCCGAGCAGAGAATCCCGAGGGGTCGCCGCCCGGACGCAGCGCCGCCTCGAGGTCTCCCCGAAGGTCCCGGCGCCGCCGGCGCGAGAGCCGGGCGAAGAGCGCGCGCAACGGCGAGACGAAGTCGAAGAGGCGACGTCGTCGCGTAGAAGAGGCGAGGGGGCTTGGACTTCGGTCCGCGGGCGCGTCTTCCCCCGCCTCGTCCTCGCGAGGAGGGACGGGTTCCTGTCGCCTACGCTCCGGTCCGTCGTGCACGAGAGCGCTCCTCGCCTCGGTTCAGATGAGGCGTCGTCTGGCGAGGACGTAGGTCACGGCCATCGCGAGGAAGGCCGTGGCCGGATCCATGACGACGAGACACAGGGAGCCTGCGAGAAGCGTCTTGTTGGCGGCCTCGACGCCGGGGCCGACGCCGACGCGCCTGCCGGCCTCGATGTCGTCGTCCGATCGGGCGAGTGCCTCGGCGACGCTGTCGCGGTCCGGCGCCACGAGGTCACGGCGCTCCTGGAGATGGGCGATGATCGCCACCGCGATCCCGTTCGGATCGGGGCATTCTTCGCCGTCGATCCGCGTCTCGCGCAGGACGTATTGCAGATAATCGATCCCCTGATCGAGTTCGCTGTCGACGAGTCTTTCGCAGTAGCGGTCGAAGTCCATACCGAGGCGCACGACCGCATCCGCGAAGGAGACCTTCTCTCCCTTCGACGTCGTTCCGAGATGCCAGAGCCGCAGGACGGCTTTGGTACGATTCAAAAACTGGTCCCTGAGCAAGTCGAAGCATCCTCGTCAAGCGGCTCGACGTCTTACATTATAACCTAAGAAGATCCACTCGGATTGGGCGGGAGCGCGACAAGATGTTTTTCAAGCGCAAGAAGAAGCCTATGATCTTTCGCGTTTTCGGTCTGTCGTTGGAGACGATCGGACGCTTGCCGAACGAGTTTGAGCGTCTGTGGCATCATTGTCTCGCCTTCGTCGCGCTGAGCATGGGTGTCGCGATCGCCACGCGAATGCTGGAGGGCGGCACTCCGGCCGAGGTCGCGGCGGCGTCCGGACTCACTCCGGTCATGCTCGTCGATCTCCTGCTCGTGGGTCTGTTCCAGCTCCTCGCCTGGGAGGCGATCTTCAAGGCCGAGCGTTTCTCGATCCTCGAAGGTCTGCGGCGTCTCACGGGCGTGTTCGTGACCGCCGTCGCGCTCGTGGCTCTGCCGAGCTTCCTCTTCGTGCTCGTCACGCTCCTCGCCTTCGCGATCGCGATTCCGCTCGGCCTCGCGCCTCTCCTCGTCGCGCTGGCTCCCGAACACGTCACGAGCGAAGCCGAATTGACGGCGTTCGTCTTCTTCGTGGTGATTCTCGCCTGCATGCCGGCCTTCGTGATCGGGACCTATTTCGCCGTGCGCCTGTCGCCCCTCCTCGTCGATGCGACCGCGCTCGCCCGTATTCGCGAGCTCGAGTGGCGCGGCGCGATGCGCCTCACGCGCGGCAGCGGCATGATGGCGATGGTCGCCCTGTTCACCACCTTGTCGTTCGGGATCCTGTTCGTGTCCGCGCTGAAGCCGCTCTCGGCGTCGGTCTACTATACTGACTTTCTGGCCGCACTCATGAAGGTCGTCCTGGTCGTCGTGCCCGGCGTCCTCCTGAAGACCTACGTGGCGCGTCTGCGCGCGGCCGCAGACATGAAGGGGACCGACCGATGACGAGCAAGCGTCGAGAGGTATTGCGCTATTACAAGTCCTGTCTAGAGGAAGAGATCGCCTGGCGTGCCCGGGTGACGCTCGGGACGCGCTTCACCCGCTATCTCGCCCCCCGCTCGCGCAAGGAATGGGTCTTTTCCGGCGTCTCGGATCTCAAGGCCACGGTTCAATCGGATCGGGAGAGCTTCTTCAAGGAGCTCGCTCAGACCAAGACCTCGCGGGCCCTGTTTTACGGCTATCCCCTGTTCCTCTCGCGGGCGGAGGCCGGCAAGCGGCCCTCCCTCCTGCCGGTACTCCTGTTCCAGCTCTCCTGGAACAAGAAGGGCAATACGGTCACCTTTACGCTCGGCAACGAGCGCCCGGCCGTCAACGAGGATTTCCTCTCGACCGTGTTTTCTTCGCAGGAAGAGCGCTCGGCTTTCGTCGAGCGCCTACAGATCGACCTGTGGGAGAAGATCGACGCGGCATCCTTCATGCGCAGCATCTGCAACAGTCTCCACGACGAGCTCGACGCGATCATCGTCGACACGCTCGATCCGGAAGCGGTGCGGCGCGACTTCGAGCCGATGAAGGAAGAGCCCGGCATCTACAACAAGGGCGCGATCGTCTTCGCCGAGCGTCAACGCATCAACGCCTCGGTCGTGCGCGAACTCGACTTTCTCGCCAATCCCTCGCTCGATTCCCAATTCGCCACGACTGCGGCGCATTACCTGTTCGACGAAACCGTCGATCTCGCCGCCCGCTCGCGCCCCAAGGGTCTCGCCCGTGTCTGTCCGCTCAACGAGGGTCAGAAGGATGCCGTCTCGGCCGCTTTCGCCGAGCCGCTCGCCGTGGTCACGGGGCCGCCCGGAACCGGCAAGAGCCAGACCATTCTCGCCGTCCTCGCCAACGCCTTCCTCAAGGGGCAGAGGGTCGTCCTGACCTCGCGCAACAATCGGGCCGTCGACGTCGTCGAGGAGCGTCTCAACCGTCTCGCGGCGGCCCCCATCGCCATGCGCGTCGGATCGGCCTCGCAGGACGGCGGCGGCCGTGCCGGCCTCATCGAGTTCCTCACGGACGCCCTGTCGGCGACCTATTCGGAATCGCGCAAGAACGAATATCGCGAGGCGAAGGAAGCCTTCTACGAATTGCAGCGTGAACTCTTCACCAAGAAGATCGGCGCCGACGCGACCATCAAGCAGATCGACCGGCGCATCGCCGAGCTCGAGGGCAAGTTCGGCATCGAATCGCTGGCGCGGGTTCCGGTCAAGCCACAGCTCCTCAACATCCTGCCCAACATGGCCCAGATCGCCCGCTCGCGGGCGCAGGAGACGAAATCCTGGCTGTGGCGCATCGCCAATTACCGTTCCGAGCAGAAGGAGGCGCTGTGGTTCGAACGCCAGGCCAAGGTCCTGTTCGGATACTGGCCCGATCTCGAGATGCCGCAGCGATCGGTCGTCAGCCACCGGGCCTGGGGCGAATGGGCGCTCGCCCTCGAGCGCGCGGGCGAAATCGCGTTCGCGGCGAACGAGATCGCCGTTCTGCGCGAGCGCAAGACGAAGACGCTCGCCCGCGCCGAGACGACGAGTGCGCTCGCCGATCTCGGCCCCGTCGAGGAGATGCGTCTCGCCGAAGCCGCGGCCGCCTTCATCCGGGCGTCCGTCAAGTCGATTCCGGACCGTCTCGACGACGAGGGTCGGCGCACGTTGTCGGAATACCGATCGGCTCTGGTGCGGCTCGAGGAGGCGACCCTGTCGCCGGCGGGTCGCAATCAGGTCATGGCCGAAATCATGCGCCACTTCCTCAAGATCTCGCACATCCTGCCGATCTGGTGCGTGACGAACCTCTCGGTGCGCAACCACATCCCGCTCCAGGCGGGCCTTTTCGACCTCGCGGTGATCGACGAGGCGAGCCAGTGCGACATCGCCTCGGCCGTGCCCGTCCTCTATCGCGCCAAGGCGGCCACCATCATCGGCGACCCGCATCAATTGCGTCACGTCTCGCGTCTGACGCCGCAGCGTTCTTCCGTCCTCGCCGCCCGCGCGGGGCTCGATTCGCAGACGGGCAACGCCTACGACTACCAGGCCAATTCGCTGTTCGATCTGGCGCTCGCCCGCACCCACAGGAAGCCCGTCTTCCTCGCCGAGCATTACCGCTCGCATCCCGACATCGTCTCCTTCTCGAACGGCTGGTGGTACCACGATCGCCTGCAGGTCAAGACCGATCTCAACGCGCTCCTCGTGCCGGAGGGCTTTCGCGCGGGAGTGTCCTGGCACGACGTCGCCGGTGAGACCCTCAAGGCGCCGGCCGGCGGCGCCTACAACAAGAGCGAGGCCGCGGCCGCGGCCCGTCTCGCCGCCAAGATCATGGCCGACGGCACCTACAGGGGATCGATCGGAATCGTCACGCCGTTCCGCGCCCAGGCCAATCTCATCGTCGAGCTCCTGCGCGACCGCATGAGCCTCGATCAGATCGAACGCCACGATCTCGTCGTCGACACGGTGCACGGCTTCCAGGGCGACGAGCGCGACGTGATCATCTTCTCGACCTGCCTCTCGCGTGGCATGCCTGCGGCCTCGAGCTTCTTCCTGTCGCGGACGGAGAACCTCTTCAACGTGGCGCTCACCCGCCCGCGCGCCGTTCTCGTGGTGCTCGGCGATCACGGCGCCGCGGCCGCGCTCGACATTCCCCACATCCGCGCCTTCGCCAAGAAGATCGAGACGGAGGGCTGGCTCGCCTCCGACCCGGCGACCTCCACCTGATGTCGACCTCTCGGCCTCCGGTCGGTTCGCCGACCGGAGGCCGATGCGAACAACCGAACCGAATAAAAATGTTACGCGCGGTGAAATGGTTGCTATTTGATTAAAGACGCTGATCAAATAGACTCGTTTTCGTATCTCTCGATGCGGAAGCGACTATGTGCAAAAACAATGATAACCGGACTCGGTCCGATTTCGTCCGTGATGTGAACGGTGCAGGTCTGGCGGAATACGCGCTGATCGCGGCGCTCGTTCTGGGCGTCTCGACGGCGGCGGTGCTCTCGACCGGTGTCGGCGTGCGCGACATCTTCTCCAATCTCGCCGGAGACGAACGCACGGCGGGGGAGCCTCCCGAACAGGGCGCACAATTCCGCATCTCTCTTTTGTCTCAGACGCTCCCGACGGCCGTAGTCGGCCAATTCTGGTCGTTCGAGTTCGAGACGCTCGCCGTTCTCCAGGATCCCGGAACGGTTCTCGTCGATGACCTCGTCTGGACGCTGTCGGGCGATGCCCCGGCGTGGATGACTTTCGATCAGGCCTCCGGCTTCGTCTCGGGAACGCCGAGCGAGCCTGGTCTCTACACGTTCACGATCGCCGCCGCCTTCGCGGGTGCCTCCGCCGAGCGCACCTTCACCCTCAATGTCGCTTCGGGCGATGCGGGTGGACGCTTCCCCCTCTCGATCGCGCGCGGCGGCGTCTTCCTCGAGCGTGGCGCGGTCTACGACGAGGACGCCACGACCACGATCGTCCTGGGTCCGGCCGGCCAGGCCTCGGCGAGCCTCGAATACGTCTTCTCGGGCCCGATCGCGGCGAACGGCGTCATTCTGTCGAGCGACCGCCCGCTCGCCATCGAGGCCGAGATCGACGGCGCCTTCGTTCCCGTCGGCACGGTCGATACCGGCTTCAACGCCTTCTCCGAGCGCACCGCGACACGTTGGCGGCTGACCAACACGGCCGGCTCCCCGGCGAGCGTGGCGACGGCCCGGCTCTCGTTCAACGGGTTGTCTCCTGTCGCACCGAGCCTCGAGGACGCCGCCGGCCCGGTGGTCGTCGTCGAGGGTAACGTCTTCTCGCGTACCTTCACCGCACGCGATCTCGGACCCGCTCCGGTCTGGTCGATCACAGCCGGCACGCTTCCCGTCGGTCTCGTCTTCACGAGCGACGGCACGCTCTCTGGGCGTCCCGTTCAGTCGGGTGCCTTTCCGATCGAGATTTCCGTTCTCGACGAGCGGGGCGTGCGTTCTGTTCCCCGCGGGTTCCTCGTCGATGTCGGTGCCGAGACCACGGTGGCGAGCGTTCTGCCGGTGAGCGTCGTACGTGGCGACAACACCGTCCTCGAGATCGCCGATCTCTACGATGCCGATGCGACGACCGCCGTCCCGCTCGCAGCGTCGGGCACGACCGCTCGGTTCGACGTCACTTTCGACCGCCCTCTCTCGGCGAACGGCATCGATCTCGTCATCCCGAGCGCGGCCACGGTTTCGCTGCAGGCCTTCGTCGGCGGCACCTGGACGAATGTCGGCACGTTCGGTTCGGGCCAGCACGTCTTCTCGGAGCGCACGGCCACGCAATGGCGCATCCAGTCGAGCGGCACCGCGCTCGATCTGAGAACCGCGCGACTGACCTTCGGCGGCGCTGCCGCACGCGCGCCCATGCTCGACGTCGTTTCGCTCACGCCGCCGCGCGCGCTCGTCGGCGAGCCCTTCACGCATCTGCTCGTCGCGACCGATCTCGTGGACGAGGGCATGTGGACCATTCTCTCGGGCGGTCTACCGCCTGGTCTCGTCGTCTCCTCGGACGGGACGCTCGCCGGCACGCCGACGCTCGCCGGCGTCTACACGGCCTCGATCAGCGTCGTCGATTCCCGCGGCGTGCGCGCCACGCCCCGGACGCTGACCGTCGAGATCGGCGCGCCCGCCTCCGCTTCCGCCATGATCCCGCTGACCATCGTCCGCAGCGACAACCAGGCCCAGGAGCGCGGATTGCTCCTCGATCGCGCGATCGACACGAGCTCTCTCTATTCGGGCACTCAGTTCTTCACCTACGCCTTCCCGGAGCCCGCGACCCTCGATACGGTCGAGCTCGCCTTCACTGGTACGACGCAGTTCCGGGTCGATGTCCTCACCGCGCCCGGTGTCTGGACGCCGCTCGGGACGTTCGGTCAGGGCACCCACACCTTCGCGGAGCGCACCTCCGAGCAATGGCGACTCGTCAACACGACCACCGCGTCGGGCTCGATCATAACCGCGCGCTTCGGCCACCAGGCGACGATCCCGGTGACGCCGTCGATCGACACTCAGAGCACGCAGCCGACACTGTTCCCGACGACGGGTCAGCCTTTCTCGCATACGCTCGCGGCTCTCGATCTCGAAGGCTCGCCCGTCTGGTCGGTGACGGCCGGCTCCCTCCCGCAGGGCCTGACCTTGGCCTCCGACGGCACGATCGCCGGTACGCCGACGCAAGTCGGGATCTTTCTGCCGAGCGTCACCGTCGTCGATGCCCGCGGCGTGCGTGCCTTTCCGCGTGCCATGCGCATCGAGGTCCAGTCCTCGAGCGCCACAGCCGCCACCGTGATGCCGACGGCTGCGGCCAACTACGACGGGAACTCGTCGATCGCTCCGGCGACCTTCTACGACGGCTCGATCGACACCCGGATGACGACAGCCTCGAGTGGATCGTCGGGCGGCGCGATGCTCGTCTTTCCCGAGCCGATCGCGGCCGACGGCATCGTTCTCGATCTGTCGTCGGGAACGGCGAGCCTCGAAGCGGACACGGGTAGCGGTTTCGTTTCGATCGGGACGTTCGGATCGGGTACGCACACTTTCGCCGAGCGCACGGCGGCGCGCTGGCGCATCTGGGCGCCCTCGCGCGAAATCCGGACCTTTCGCATGACCCGCGGCGGGGTCTCTCCCGTCGCCCCCGCGATCGACACGACGACGACCGCGACGACACTCGTCGCTCCCCACGGCGAAGCGTTCAGCCATTCCTTCGCGGCCGTCGATCTCGGAGCGAGCCCCGTCTGGAGCGTGTCGTCGGGCAGCCTGCCTCAAGGCCTGAGCGTGTCTGCGGTAGGTGTCTTGTCCGGCACGCCGACGCAGCTCGGCCGCTTCATCGTCCAGGTCGCGGTCATGGACGAGCGCGGCATGACGTCTGTCGTCCGTCCCGTCACGATCGACGTCGTCGGCTCGGCCGCGAGCGCGAGCGTCGCTTCCGTGTTGCCGCAGAGCCTGCGCGATACCGTGAACGGGGGATCGTTCGAAGTCGGGTCGCTGCACGACGCGATCGCCGACACGGCCGTTTCGACGACCACCTGGGCTCCGACGAACGGCGTGATCCTGAATTACCCGGAGCCCGTGACCGCCGACGGCGTCGTCCTCGACCTCTCGGGCTCGACGGTCACGCTCCATGCCGAGATCAATTCGGCCTGGGTTCTGGTCGGGACTTACGGGACGGGTTCGCACACCTTCCCGGTGCGCACCGCCTCGCGCTGGCTTGCGACGACCAATCAGGCGGTTACGATCCGTACCTTGCGTCTTTCGCGGGGCGGTGTCTCTGTCGTCACGCCCGCGATCGATACCGCCTCGACGCAGCCGACTCTGTTTGCGACGATCGGACAGGCCTTCTCGCACACGCTCGTCGCGAGCGACGTCGTGGGAGCGCCCGTCTGGTCGATCGCCGCGGGCGCCTTGCCGCAGGGACTGGCCTTGTCGTCTTCGGGCGTGATCTCCGGAACGCCGACCCAGAACGGGGTCTTCACCCCGAGCGTCACGGTGGTCGATTCCCGCGGTGTCCGCGCCGTGCCGCGCGCGATGCGCATCGAGGTCAACGCGGCACAGACCGCCGCGACGGTGATGCCGAGAGAAGCGACACAGGTCGACGGCACCGGTGTCTTCGACGCCGCCCGCCTCTACGACGCGTCGACCGCGACCGTCGTCACCACATCGAACTTCCATCCGTCGACCGGCGCGATTCTCGTCTTCCCGGAGCCCGTGACCGCCGATGGGATCGTGCTCGACATCGCGTCGGGCAGCGCGTCTCTCTTCGCCGAGATCGGCGGCACTTGGGCGTCGGTCGGAAGCTACGGATCGGGTACGCACACGTTCGGGGCGCGCGCCGCCACGCGTTGGTTGCTCTCGGTGCCGGCGAACACGATCCGCACCTGGCGCATGACCTTCGGCGGACAGGCGCCCGTCGCGCCCCATGTCGATCCCGCCACGGCGACGTCCCCCGTCGCCGTGGCTGAGGGCACGCCTTTCACGCGCACGCTCGCCACGGTCAACGCGGTCGGACCCGTGACCTGGCGCTTGGCGTCGGGCTCGCTGCCGCGCGGTCTGACCCTGTCGAATGCCGGCGTCATCGAAGGCAGCCCGACACAGTCGGGATCGTTCACCGCCAACATCGTCGCCACCGATTCGCGTGGCATCCAGACCTCGCCCGTGGCGATCACCTTCAATGCGACGATCGGCTCTAGCGGCATTCTCGCGTCCGCCGTGATGCCGACCTCGATCCAGAACGGTCAGGGCACGGCCATGACCGATGTCGTGCCGCTCCTCTACGATGCCTCGAGCGCCTCGACGGCGCATCTCGCCTCGTCTTGGCCTTCGAACGAAGTGATCCTCGCCTTCGATCGTCCCGTGACGGCCAACGGCTTTCTCCTCGACGTCTCGTCGGGATCGGTGACGCTTCAGGTCGAGAACGCCCCCGGATCGAACACCTGGACCAATCTCGGCTCCTTCGCGTCCGGCACGCATTCCTTCGCCGAGCGCACCTCGACGCGCTGGCGATTCACTGGCTCGAACCAGACGCTGCGCACGCTGCGCCTCACCCATGACGGTTCGGCTCCCATCGCGCCGCGCATCGAGCCGACGACGACGGATCCGACCCTGTTCGTGCCTGTCGGACAGAGCTTTTCGCACACCTTCACGGGCCACGACATCGGCGCGGGTGCGAACTGGGTCGTGACGACGGGCACCGTTCCGCCCGGCCTGACCCTGTCGTCCGCCGGAATCCTCTCCGGCACGCCGACTCAAGTCGGCGCCTTCGTCTTCTCGGTATCCGTGAACGATCGTGGCATCCGGGCGGTGCCCGCCCAGGTCCGTGTCGAGGTCCAGAGCAACGCCACCGTGGCGACCCGCCTCCCTCTGTCTGCGGTGGACGCTCAGGGCTCCGGACAGATCGATGCCGTGGCCCCTCTCTACGACGCCAATACCGCGACCGCACGCGTTCTCGCGGCCTGGCCCTCGAGCGAGTTGACCTTCGCCTTCGATCAGCCCGTGGCTGCCGATGGCGTCGTTCTCGACGTCTCGGCGAACGTCACCGTGTGGGCCGAGACGGCGCCAGGCAATTGGCTGAACCTTGGACAATTCGGGTCGGGGACCCATTCCTTCGCGCAGCGCACGGCGATGCGCTGGCGGGTGTCGGGTCCCGGCACGTCCATCACCCTGCGCACGGTGCGCTTCACGCATGGCGGTGCGGCTCCGCTCGCGCCCCATATCGACGTCGCCACGACGGATCCGATCCTGTTCGGAACGCAGGGCCAGAGCTTCACGCACACCTTCCTCGCCCAGAATCTCGGTGCCGGCGGAGGCTTCGTCGTGACGACAGGCACACTGCCGCCGGGCCTGACCCTGGGGGGCTCGGGCGTTCTCTCGGGCACGCCGACACAGGCGGGTGTGTACATCTTCTCGGTGAGCGCCGTCGACGCGCAGGGCGTGCGTGCATTTCCGCGCCAGGCCCGTGTCGAGATTCAAGCCGTCGACAACGTCGCCACGCGCTTCCCTCTTTCCGCCGTCGGCGCAACGGGTGTCGCGCGCGTCGAGGGCATCGCTGCACTCTACGACGAGAGCGCGGCGACGACGGTCGCGATTCCGCAGGTCCATCCCGACAATCTCGTGCTGTTCGCCTTCGACCGACCGGTCGCGGCGAACGGCATCGTCATCGACGTCACTTCGGGAACCGTGTCCGTGTCGGCCGAGACGATCCCGGGTACGTGGGCGAGCATCGGAACCTTCGGTGCGGGAACCCACACCTTCGCGACGCGGACCGCGATGCGGTGGCAATTGACGGCGGCCGGATCGAGCCAGTCCCTGCGCACGGCGCGCTTGCGCTTCGACGGCGTGGCGCCGGTCGCCCCGCGTGTCGAGCCGACGACGACCGATCCCGTCCTGTTCGCGAACCAGGGTCAGAGCTTCAGTCACACCTTCAGCGGTCACGACATCGGTGCCGGCGGCAATTGGATCGTGGCCGCCGGCACCCTGCCGCCCGGTCTCTCCCTGTCCGGAGCCGGTCTCCTCTCGGGCGCGCCGAGTCAGGCGGGCGTCTATCTGTTCTCGGTGAGCGTCGTAGACAACCGCGGCGTGCGCGCCGTGCCGCAGCAGGTCAGGCTCGAGGTACAGGCCGCCGTGAGTGCCGCCGACCGCCTTCCGGTCTCGGCTTTCGGATCGAACGGCACCACGCCGCGCGCGGACGCGATCGCGGCCCTCTACGACAACGCGAGCGCGACGACGGAATCCCTGCCGAACGCCTTCCCGAGCACGGCCGTGATGTTCGTCTTCGATCGGGCGGTGACGGCGAACGGGATCGTTCTCGATACTTCCGCGGCCGTGACACTGCAGGTCGAGACGACACCGAATACCTGGCAGACGATCGGCACTCTGGGGACGGGGACGCACAGCTTCCAGGCGAGAACCGGAACGCGCTGGCAGATCGTGGGCTCGTCGAACCAGACGGTGCGCACCGCCCGCCTCACCCACAACGGCGTGGCACCCGTCGTGCCGAGCCTCGTCCCCGCTTCGACCGACACGACGCTCTTCCCCTCCCAGGGGCAGAGCTTCACCCACACCTTCCAGGCCAACGATCTCGCTGCGTCGTCGAACTGGCTCGTCGTCTCGGGATCGGTGCCGCCCGGCCTCGTCCTCTCGGGATCGGGCGTCCTTTCGGGTACACCGACACAGGCCGGCGTCTTCGTCTTCGAGGTCAGCGTGACGGGTCCCGGCAATTCACGCGCGGTGGCCCGCCCGGTGCGCGTCGAGGTCCAGTCGGCGACTCATGCCGGCAACAGCGTGCCGTCCTCCGCGACGCTCTTCGGCGGCTCCGCGATCGAGCGCGGCATCGTCTACGACGCCAACGCGACGACGACGACGGGTCTGTCGATGAGCGAAGGCGCACGGATCGTCTTCCCCGCTCAGGTCGCGGCGAACGGCGTCGTGCTCGAGACGACGACGAACGTCAACGTGCAGGCGCTCCTCGGCTCGACCTGGACGACGGTCGGCACCTTCGGATCGGGCTCTCATTCCTTCCCGGTGAGAACCGCGCGTGAATGGCGTGCCTTCGCGGCGAGCGGAAGCGGCACGCTCGCGACCTTCCGTATCACGTTCAACGGAAACGCGCCCGTCACACCGCATGTCGATACGGGTTCCACGCAGGCCACGCTGTTCCCTGTCCGTAACTCCGCCTTCTCGCACACGCTCGCAGCACTGAACGTCCAGGGGCCGGCGAGCTGGACGGTGGCGTCGGGATCACTGCCTCCCGGCCTGAGCCTGTCCTCTGCCGGACTGGTCTCGGGAGTGGCCACGACGCCCGGTCTCTACACGCCCACCGTGACCGTCACCGACGCGCGCGGCGTGCGTGCCGTGCCTGTCGCGATGCGCTTCGAGGTCCAGGCGACCGACACGGCCGCGACGGACCTGCCGACGAACATCGCCTATTCGAACGCGGCCGCGCTCGAGCGTGCGGCCGTCTACGACGCCGATGCCGACACGACGACGACGTTCTCCTCGGGCGTGCAGCTCGTCTACACTTTCGGGCGCCAGATCGCGGCGAACGGTTTCCAGTTCGACGGCACGGGCTCTGTCACGCTCCAGGCCCTGATCGGGTCGACCTGGGAGACGATCGGCACCTATACGAGCGGCGTCCACACCTTCCCGTCGCGCACCGCGACGCAATGGCGCCTCTTGACGAACGGCACGGTCGTACTGCGCACCGGACGCCTCCTGTTCGGGGGAACGGGTCAGTTTGCGCCGCTTTTGCAGGCCCCGAGCCCGCAGGCCGCCGTGCGTGACGCCCCCTTCGGCCTGCAACTCTCCGCCCAGCACACGCAAGGCACACAGTCCTGGAGCGTCGTCTCGGGATCGCTGCCGGCCGGCGTCACGCTCTCGCCGACGACGGGTCTCGTCAGCGGCGTGCCGACCCAAACGGGGAACTTCTCGGCGAGTGTCACGGTCGTGGATCCGCGCGGCATCCGCGCGGTTCCGAGGACATTGAACATCTCCGTCGCGGCCCCGTGACCGATTCCCGTCTGCGGACGCCTCGCGCATCCGCAGACGGAATTACGCGTAGGGGTCGATGCCGTTCGTGGTGAAAGGACGCCAGCGCAGGGCAGACCAACCGGACAGCCCGCAGGTCAGGCGTTCCGTCATCTGGGTACTCGCATGCAGGCGAGCGAGTTCCGTCGTCAGGACGTCGCCCGCCTCGTCTTCGTCGTCGGCCGCGGCCTTGAAATGTGGATTGTCCTCGAGCGGCACGAGAGTGTCGTGCTGAAAGTAGAACCCGCCGCTCGGCAAGCGTGCGATCTCGCACGCATACGGACTGACGAACTCGTCGATCACGTGGAAGAGGTCGATACGGTCGGATGCCCAGAACACACCGACGATGCATTTCGTGTCGGCGACACGGACGAGATAAGCTGACATTTTCGATTTCCTCGCATACGGAAGCGGCACGCATGCGCGACGCTTCTCCAAAGCGACCGCTCGCTCCGACGTGCTTCTAGCGCCGGGTCGTGCTCCGAGTCGAGGAGTTTTTTCGATTTTTCACGAAAAAAGGAAAAGGGCCTCTGCCGGGGCGGATACTCACCCGCGAACGGCGGTGTCGACGAGGCTCGCCATGACCTGGCGTTCGTTGGCCGACAGGGAATCGCGGATGCCCTGCAGGCGACGCACATGGGCGAAGGCGGCCTTCAGGAGAGGCCCCGTCGTCTCGCGATTGGCGAGCGAGAGCGGTCCCGACGAGCGCGCGACGTCGGTCTCCTCGACCCAGCGCCAGCCGGTGATTCCTCCGCGTGGGGACATCTCCAGATTGGCATAGGCTTCGAGATAATAATTCAACTCGAGCACGTCGACGCAGATCTCGTTTGGCGTGGCGATGTCGTAGCGCTGCACGAAGAAGGGTGCCTGCGAGACCTTGACGGACACGCCGTAGCGGTCGCGCGCCAAAGCCTCGGCGACGAGGGCCGGCGCCTGCATGCTCTCGGCGCGCTGGGAGAAGACGTCCCACAGCCCCGACAGCGCGTGATGGGAGGGATATTGACCGACGAGGAGGCGCCCCTCGCGCGATCCCACCACGACGCGCACCATCACCACCGAGCGCTCGTCGGTCGCGTGGAACGAGCTCGGTCGCGGCAGGATGTGGGCCGACAAACGGGACAGGGCCCGATAACGCGGCGAGCGCGCGTCGATCGGACCGGTCTCCTTCGGGAACAGATCGGAGATCATCTGCCCGCACTGGTCGATGAACGCTTCCGAATCGGTACTCGAGGCGACCACGCTGTCGCGCCTGAGCTTGAGCAGCGCGATACCCGTCTGAAAAATCTTGTTCATGTTGTTTCCGTGCGAGTGCTATAATCACTCGTGTCTCTCGCCGGGGCGCGACGATCGCTCGTGCGGGAAGAAGTAAAAGACGACAACTCGTTTGTGAAAGCGCAGGCACACATGGACACGACGAGGACCGGTATCGCGATCACGCTCGCAGGTGCGCCGGTCCTGCGGGCGAAGCTCGCCGTCACCTGGCGCGAGACGCAAGAGCCGCACCCCTTCCACATCGACGATACGAGCGCGCGCATCCTCGTCCGGGACGCGAGACTGGCGCCGGACGCCTTCTCGCGGGTGCTCGAGCGGGCCCTGTTCCGCCACAGGCTCTACCGCTTCGGATCCTTTCTCGAGATCTCGTGTCCGGGGCCGTCGCGCCATCTCGTCAGGGTCCGTGCGGTCGAAGGCAGACCGTGTCTGACGGTGATCGATCCAAAGGGCGAGGAGCGCCGTCTCGCCCACACCTCGTTCCTCGACCTCCTCGATCGTGACCAGAAGCGCGTCATCGCCCATACCGCGCGCATCGCGCGTCTGTTTCGCAATCATCCCGAACCACGACCGCTCTTGCCCGTCTGCGATCCCGAAATCGAAAAGAAGGCTTTCGACGACGGCCGGATGATCTTCTTTCCGGCCCGACAGATCCGGCTCGAGGGTGGCTACGTCTCGGTGCGCAAGCCCGCTCCGCCGCCGCTCGAAACCAAGAAGACCTGAGGCGCTAGGATCGCGCGGAGAATTTCTCGACACCGCGATCTCGTGACGTCTCGTCGCGCGTCCGATCTCAAAGGTCGCGCAGGAGAAATCCCATCAGTCGGTCGAACAGGCTCTGGCGCGTTGCCTTGGTGGCACCCATGATGTCGGGATCCTCGCCGAGTTCCATGCGCAAGAGGCCGACGAGCGTCGCGTTCTCGGGCATGGCGAGACCTTCCGCGCTCGCCGCGAGACAGGTCGGCGCGCACAGACGCGCCGGTTTCTCGAGGAGCGTCGCGACATGGGACGGCAGGCCCGGCAATCGTGCGCCGGCACCCGTGATCGCGATGCGCGTACCCGGACGCGCCTCGACGAGGTCGGCCGGGAGCCGCGCACGCACGTCTGCGAGCACCGCGTCGATGCGCGGCTGCAGGACGGCCTGGATCGCGGCGCGCTGGCGCAGCGTGCCGACGCGGATCTCGTCGCCCGAGCTCGCGAGCGCGCTCGGGTCGAGCGAAGCGAGCGAGGCCTGGGTGATCTTGATTTCCTCGGCTCGTTCGCTCGTGATGTCGAGCTCATAGGCGAGATCGCGGGTGATCTGGTCCGAACCGAGCGGAATCGTGTCGATGAACAACAGACGCCCACCCTCCAGATAGGCGATCTTCGTGTATTCGGACCCGAAATCGACCACGACGAGGGGAAAGTCGCACGCCTCGTCGTGAATGCCCCAGGCGGCGCAGGCATGAGCCGGGCGCAGCCGCGTCAATTTGAGATCGAGGCTCTGGACGATCCGGCGATAGGAAAGTACGAGCGCCGAGGGTACCGAGACGAACAGGCCGTTCAAGGCCAGGCGGTCTCCGACGAGCCCGATCGGCTCGTCGACGGGATTGTCGTCGACCGTCCAGATGGAAGGATAGAAGCCGATCGCCGTGCGGTCTTCCTCGATCGCGTCGCGATAGAGGCCGAGCGCGGTCTTGGTGACGCGGTCGACGTCGTTGCGGGTGAGCGCCGTCGAATCGCAGGCGATCTGGGCCTCGATGCGCGTGAACTCGATATTGGCACTCGAGATCGCGAGCGCGACGTCGCGCACGCTCTCTCCGGTCTCGAGCTGGGCTTCCTTGACCGCCGCGCACAGGGCGTTCTCGAGCGCGTCGCGGGCGACGATCAGGCCGTTGCGGATGCCGCGGGTGGGAACCTGTCCGATGCCGAGGATTTCGATGTCGCCGCGTCCCGTCCGGCGGCCGATCGCACAGCGGATGTTCTTGTTGCCGATGTCGATGACGGTCTTCACCGGTCGGCGGTCGCGTCCGAGAGTCTTGACCTTGCCCATGGCTTTTTCAGTTCCCGTTTGCGATTCCGACGAAGAGACGATCCTCGAGACGCGCGTCGACCGCGATCGGCCGTGCGCTCGCGCTCTCGCCGTCGAGGAGTCGCAGGGCACGCGACAAGGCGCTCGGAAAATCGGCCGGATCCCCCGGCATCAGGATCGTCGCGCCCGAGCGCAGCACGAGGCTGAAGCGGCGGTCGGCGATCCATTCGGCATGACGCAGGTCCTCGACTGCGAGTCCGGCCTCTTCGAGCGCCGATACGAGGGCCGGCACGTGACGGGGCCTCGTCGCCCCGCGCAATTCGACGAGCCGGTCGAGGTCCGGCAGCGGGGGCAGGCGATCGAACAGGGAGCCGTCGGCGGCGACGAGGGCGAGGCCGTCTCCCCGCGTCCATTGTGCGATCGGCCGCTTGAAGGCGACGCTCAACAGGGGGTCGGAGACGCGAAGGTCGTAATGCAGGCCCGCGACGCTCGAATCGCCCGCGTACAGCGCCCCGAAAGTCGCCTTGTCGAAAGTCAGGAGCGAGGAGCCGGCATCGAGGATGCCGGGCAGGACGAGGCTCTTGTCGCCGATCAGGACGCGCCCCGGTGCCTCGATGACGTGGTGTCCTGTCGACAAAGCCTGCGCGACGAGTGCGCGCGGCTCGGTCACGTGCGCCTCGAAGACGAGCCCTCCCGCCAAGGCGAGCGCGCCGACGCAGCCTGCGGCCATCGCCTGCAGGCCGAATCGCGCCCGATAGAGGATTTTCACCAGCGAGATCGTCATGGTTTATCCGAGTGTTTCGAAACAGAGATAGATTTTTTCTCGCCGACGACATAGGCTGTTGCGAGCGAAAGCTAAATCAGTTCAAGGCGAAGTCGAGGACCGTCATGAATCGTGCCAATTTCGTGTTGATAGTGCTGGCGATTACATGCTCCTATCTGGTGGTGAGCCTGTTCACGGGCTCGCGATCGGTGTTCCGTATGAGCGAACTCGATCGTGCCATCGCTCTCGTCGAGGAAGATCTCTCCGAGCAGCGCTCGACGAATGCCGAGCTCGTGAGACGGATCGAAAGCCTTGAACCCGAGACGATCGATTACGATTTGTTGGAAGAAGAGATCAAGCGCCATTTCGGCGTCGGCATGCCCGGAGAATGGATCGTGCCGGCATCCGAGCTCGAGCGCGCGACCCTGGACGAACCGAGAGGCTGAGGATGACGACCGACGTACTCGATCCGAATGCGATGGACGAGGATTCCTGGCAGATCGCCATCCGTCCCAAGATGCTCGCCGATTTCGTCGGTCAGCCTCAGATCGCCAAGAACCTGCGCGTCTTCGTCGATGCGGCGTCCCGACGACGCGAGCCGCTCGATCACGTGCTTCTGTCGGGGCCTCCCGGTCTCGGCAAGACCACCTTGTCGAACATCATCGCCAACGAGCTCGGCTACAGCCTCAAGCAGACCGCCGCCCCGGCCATCTCGAAGGCGGGCGACATCGCCGCGATCCTGACGGGCATCGAGCCGTTTTCGGTTTTGTTCATCGACGAGATCCATCGTCTGCCGATGGCGGTCGAGGAGATGCTCTATTCGGCGATGGAGGATTTCCGCCTCGACTTCGTCGTCGGTGAGGGTGCCGGCGCCAAGACCATCTCCATCGATCTGCCGCCCTTCACTCTGGTCGGCGCGACGACGCGCCCCGGAGCGCTCTCGGCACCGCTGCGCGATCGCTTCGGAATCGACCTGAGGCTCGAGTTCTACGACGACGCGGACCTCGCTCGCATTCTCGTCAATGCGAGCGATCGGCGCGGCGATCGCTACGAGATCGAGGCGCTCCAGGAGATCGCCCGTCGCGCCCGCTCC
Organism: Scenedesmus sp. KT-U; assembly: GCA_029853055.1. NCBI lineage: Eukaryota > Viridiplantae > Chlorophyta > Chlorophyceae > Sphaeropleales > Scenedesmaceae > Scenedesmus > Scenedesmus sp. KT-U. The sequence continues at coordinate 1,473 of JARWLF010000239.1, read as the reverse complement.
ACGCCGCGCATCGCGCATCGCCTCCTGCGTCGTGCGCGCGATTTCGCGCTCAATCGGGCCCCCGACGCGCCCGTCCTCGATCTCGCTTCGGTCGAGGAGGCCCTGACCGCGCTCGACGTCGACGCCAACGGACTCGATCGGCAGGATCGCAATTATCTGACGAAGATCTTCCACGTGTTCGAGGGCGGTCCCGTCGGCGCCGAAACGCTGGCTGCGTCCTTGTCGGAGAACGTCGAGGCGATCGAGACCCTGATCGAGCCCTATCTCCTCAATCGCGGCTATATCGCACGCACGCCCCGCGGTCGTATAATCACGGCCGCGGGCAAGCAGGCGATCCGGGCCGAGCGTCGCATGGGTCTGTTCCCCGATCCGTGAGAACAGGGCCGTCCGTCAGGAGACGGACGCGTGCTCGGCATAGGCGCCCGCATAGACGACAGACGGCGACTTGCGACCACGTCGTTCGATCACGGCGAGGTTCTCGGCCACCGCGACCTGGAGCTTCTGGAGCGCTCTGGCCTCGATCTGACGCACCCGCTCTCGCGAGACGCCGAGCTCTTGGGCGAGCGTCTCGAGGGTCAGGGCGTCGTCCGCGAGCTTGCGGGCGTCGACGATGCGTTGCTCGCGTGCCGTGAGGACCTGCATGGCGGAACGCAGAGCGGCGAGCCTGTTGGCGCGCGTCTCCTCCGCGATCAGGCGCTCTTCGGGATTGGGCTCCGCGTCGACGAGGAAGTCCTGCCGCTCCTCGCCGCCACCGTCCTCGAGGCCGACATTGAGCGAAGCGTCGCCCGACAGGCGACGGTTCATTTCGATCACCTCGTCCTCGGAGACGCAGAGCTTCTCTGCGATCGCCGTGACCTGATCGGGACGCAGATCGCCGTCGTCGAGCGCCTGGAGGTTCTGCTTGGCGCGACGCAGATTGAAGAAGAGTTTCTTCTGGTTGGCCGTGGTACCGATCTTGACGAGAGACCAGGAGCGCAGGACGTATTCGTTGATCGAGGCCCTGATCCACCATTGCGCATAGGTGGAGAAGCGAAAACCCTTGCCGGGCTCGAAGCGGCCGAGAGCCTGCAGGAGGCCCGAATTGCCCTCGGAGACGAGGTCGGCGAGAGGCAGTCCGTAGCCGCGGAAACCCGCGGCGATCTTGACGACATAGCGCAGATGGGCACGCACGAGCACGTGTCCCGCCTCTTCGTCGCCCTCCTCGCGATAGCGCCGTGCGAGCTCCGTCTCCTCCTCGAGGCGCAGATGCGGGTAGCGCTTGATCTCCTCGATGTAGCGGGTGAAGCTGTCCGGGGCCGGCAGGCTCGAGAGCTGTTCGTTCATGCTTTTCTCCGTCGCCGCGCGTCGCGCGTGCTGGTCTGCCATCAAGGTTGCGTGGGCGATCCGCTGCGGACGATTTCTGGTTTTCGTCCACGAGGTCGGCTCGAGATCGTCTCGTCGCAAAGACCCGATTTCCTCGTGTCGTGGGGGGGG
>JARWLF010000238.1:0-22128 GCA_029853055.1 Scenedesmus sp. KT-U | reverse complement strand
ACCCGCGCCGTGATCGCGTCGGCGGGCCGGCGATAGACGTCGGGCGTGCGGCCGAACTGGGTGATGCGGCCCTCCCAGAGGGTCGCGGTGTTGCCGCCGAGCAGCAGCGCCTCCTCCGGCTCCGTCGTCGCGTAGACGAAGATCGCGCCCGATTCCTCGAAGATGCGCGGGATCTCCGCGCGCAGCTCCTCGCGCAGCTTGTAGTCGAGATTGGCGAGCGGCTCGTCGAGGAGCACGAGCCCCGCGCCCTTGACGAGCGCGCGGGCGAGCGCGCAGCGCTGCTGCTGGCCGCCAGAGAGCTCGAGCGGGCGGCGATCGAGCAGGTTCTCGAGCTTCATCAGCCGCGCCGCCCGCGCCACCGCCGCCTCGATCTCCGCGCGCGGGCGGCCCTTCACCTTCAAGGGTGAGGCGATGTTCTCGTAGACGCTGAGCGTCGGGTAATTGACGAATTGCTGGTAGACCATGGCGACGTCGCGGTCCTGGACGCGCGTGCCGGTGACGTCCTGCCCGTTCCAGAGGACGCGCCCCGAGGTGGGGCGGTCGAGACCGGCCATGAGGCGCATGAGAGTCGTCTTGCCGGAGAGGGTCGGCCCGAGGAGCACGTTCATCGTGCCCCGCTCGAGCTTCAGGCTCGTCTCGTGGACGTGGGTGTCGGCACCGACTGTCTTGATCACTTCGTCGAGGACGAGGGTCATGCGCGTTCGTCTCCCTGTCATTCCGCGGCGGCGCCGTGCGCCGCGCCGCCGTCGCGCCGCCGCGCGAGGCAGGCGGCGACTTCCCCCTCGACCGCCTCGGCCGCCTCGCGCGTCAGCCGCAGGCCGAGCTTGCCGCGCCGCCACAGGACGTCGGCGCCGGTGCGCGCGAATTCGGTCTCGACGAGCCAGTCGATCTCCCGCGCGGTGAGGCCTGCGCCGAAATCGCGGCCGAGATCGGCCGGGCCGCGCGCCTCGCCGAGCAGGTCTCGCGCCCGCGTTCCGTAGGCGCGCGCGAGGCGTCGTGCCTGACGCGCGTCGAGGAAGGGGTAGGCGCGCGCGAGATCGGCGACGAGGCTCTCGAAGCCGTCGACCGGGAAATCGCCTCCCGGCAGCGCCACGCCCGCCGTCCAGGGGCCCGTCGCGGCGGGGAAGAAGGGCGCGAGCTTCGCGAGCGCCGCCTCGGCGAGCCGACGATAGGTGGTGATCTTGCCGCCGAAGACGTTGAGGAGCGGCACGCCCTCGCTCGCCTCGAGCGAGAGCACGTAGTCGCGCGTCGCCGCGGTCGCCGATTTCGCCCCGTCGTCGTAGAGCGGACGCACGCCCGAGAAGGTCCAGACGACGTCCGCGGGGGTCACCGGGGCCGCGAGGTATTCAGAGACGAAGCGGCAGAGATAATCCACCTCCTCCGGCGTGCAGGAGACCGCGCCGGGGCCGCCCTCGTGATCGACGTCGGTGGTGCCGACGAGGGTGAAATCGCCCTCGTAGGGGATCGCGAAGACGATCCGCCCGTCCGCGCCCTGGAAGATGTAGGCGCGGTCGTGGTCGAAGAGCTTCCTCGTGACGATGTGCGAGCCGCGCACCAGCCGCACGCGCTCGCGGGTCGGGGTCGCGACGACGCCCTCGATGATCTCGCCGACATAGGGCCCGCCGGCATTGACGAGGGCGCGGGCGCGCATCGTGGACCGCGCGCCGCCCTCCGCGACGAGCCGGATCGTCCACAGCCCGCCCTCGCGCTCGGCGCGCTCCACCTTCGTGCGCACCAGGATGCGGGCGCCGCGGGCCTGCGCGTCCACCGCGTTGAGGACGACGAGGCGGGAATCCTCGACCCAGCAATCGGAATATTCGAAGGCGCGCGCAAAGGCGGGAGCGAGCGGGGCGCCGGCGGGGTCGCGCCGCAGGTCGAGGCTGCGCGTCGCCGGCAGGATCTCGCGCCCGCCGAGGTGATCGTAGATGAACAGGCCGAGCCGCAGGAGCCAGGCCGGGCGCAGGCCGAAATGGTGGGGCAGGACGAAGCGCAGCGGCCAGGCGATGTGCGGCATCGCGCGAAGCAGCGTCTCGCGCTCGATCAACGCCTCGCGGACGAGCCGGAACTCGTAATATTCGAGATAGCGCAGGCCGCCATGGAAGAGCTTCGTGGAGGCCGACGAGGTCGCCGCGCCGAGATCGCCCATTTCCGCGAGGGCGACGCGAAGCCCGCGGCCGGCGGCGTCGCGGGCGATCCCGCAGCCGTTGATGCCGCCTCCGACGACGAAGAGGTCGACGACGCGACCCTCTGTCTCGCGATCCTCACTCGGCACGACGTTTCCCATCCCATTCGTGTTTTTTCTAGGATTTGCGACGATGTTCGTTTTGTCAACCGTCATGTTCGCTCTTGTGTGTTTCGCGGCTTTTCTCCCCAAAACGCGCGAGATCGAACGCCATTCTCCGCCTATGCGCCGGCAGATCGCGGACAGACGAGGAACACCGGCGCTTTCGGCGGATGTTCGTTATGGCGATGGTCTTGATGCGATCAGGAGGCGCGGCGCGCATCGGCGAGGCTGGGCACCGGCGACGATCGCGAGCCAGCGATGGCGCGTCAGGGCGGCAATCACCGCCTCGGCGAGGCCGTCGCCCAGCCAATCGTCGCCGTCGGCCGCATCGAACGGCAGGATCGCGACGACAGGGCGCATGCGTCGCGCGGGCTCGGCGAGCGGCGCGGGGTTCTTCACGAGAGACTCGGTCGGCTCGCTGGTGTCGATTGCAGGGAGGAAGCGAAAGCCGCGCCCGTGCACTGTCGCGATGGTGTGCTGGCGCGTGCCGTCGTCGCCGAGCGCGTGGCGCACGGCCTTGATCTGGCTCGACAGCGCCGCGTCGCTGACGAAACGCCGTCCCCAGATCGTCCGGAAGATCTCGTCCTTGGTGACGGTGTGCCCGGCATGGGCGACGAGAAGGCGCAAGAGATCGAAGCCGCGCGGCTCGATCGCCACCGGAGCGCCGTCTCGGCGCAGCTCGTAGCGTGCCAGGTCGAGCTCGCAGGGTCCGAACCGCAGAGGTCGAAGGGGCTCCGGCGTGCTCCCGGCAGCTTTGTGTCGGGCCGTGTCGTCCTGCGCCATCGACCTCTCCCGCGGCGCCCCCGGGGGTGGAGGGTACCGCGCGAGATCTCGCCCGCGCGTGCCGGTTCTCCGAGGCGCTACGATCGGCCGTAAAGGGCCGGCGCGGAAACGTTCGCAGGCTTCTACGCGCCCGAGATGCGGCTCTCCCCTACCGCCTCGCGCTCCGATACGTCCGGCGCGTGCTTCAACGCGATGGCGGAGCGCTCCTGTTTCACCGACATCGTGCTGTCGGGCGGCGAGAACGGGCGCGAACTCGCGGAGGAAGCGGTCGCGACGCGGCCGAATCCGAGACTCGGAGGTGGGGACGCGGCAGGTGCGAGCGGCGGACGGCCGGCGAAACGCCTCGCCGGCGACATTCGGCATAATCGGCGCCACGTTCCTGGAGTGGCAGCGGGGAGCCCCTCGGCAGGCGGTGGCCCACGACTCGTCCAGGCTCAGGGGCGAGGACCGCCAACCGGATCGGGACGGGACCCCTGCGCCGATCCACAAGAAGAGGCGTCTGCTGTTTCGATGCCGAATGCGGTCAGGAAGCGGTCGATTGCGCGGGTGATCGCCTCGGAGGGATCCGAAGGGCAAGGCATCCTGTAGATATGCTGACGGATGCCGATGTAGACGATTCCTCCATGGAGGTTCCAGAGATCCTCCATCGTAGGATTCGTGACGGCCCTGGCTTCGAAAGCGATCTCCTCCAGCAATGGCCGGAGAATGACGCCGCCGAGGTGGAGGAGGTAGCGGCGGTTGAGCTCGGCGCCGGCCAAGCCCGAGAACATGAAGATGCGCATCCACTCCAGTTCGAAGATGAGCTTGCTGTACTCGGTGTAGAACGCGAGCAGCCGTGACCGGAGCGGGATCGATCGATCGGCGAGGCGGCTGGGCCAATCCGGCGACAGGCGGTCGAGATAGACGTGCTCGTACACGGCGTCGACCAGATCGTCTTTGGTGGCGAAATAGGCGAATAGCAGCGGTTGCGTTATTCCCAATCGCTTGGCGAGATCTCGGGTATTCCCGTCGATTCCCACCTCCGCGAAGAACGCGACCGCGCCGTCGACGATCTGCTGGCGGCGCTCTTCTGCCGGAAGCCTCCTGCGCGCGCTGCGCTTGATCGCTTCGCCTGCCGACCGATCCGACGCCATGTGCGATTCTCCCCCACGAACATTGGACTTGCAAACCTCCGAAATCCATTCATGATCCGCTCAACGGCATTGAGCAAGTGCTCAATTAAAGCGATCCGCGACAAGCGGCGCACGAGGGAGGACGAGCCATGAAGGCTGCCGTGGGCGGCTATGCGAGAGCGCGCGATCTGCGCCATGCGCTGAGCCTGTTGGCCGAAGCCGACGGAACCGGGCGCGTCCTGGCGGGCGGGCAGAGCCTCGTCGCGGCGCTCAACATGCGCCTGACGACGGGGGACGTGCTGGTCGACATCTCCGCCCTCGCCGAGTGTCGCGGCGTCACCGAGGTCGGCGACTGCATTCGAATCGGTGCCCTGACGCGCCATGCCGAGGTCGAGCGCGATCCCCTGATCCGCGCGCACGCGCCGCTCCTCGCCGAGGCGGTCGGCTTCATCGCGCATGCGGCGATCCGCAACCGGGGCACGATCGGCGGTGCCGTCGCCCATGCCGATCCGGCCGCCGAGTTTCCCGCCTGCATGCTCGCGCTCGGCGCGGTGATGCATATCGAGGGCCCGGCCGGGGCGCGCGAGGTGCCGGCGGAAGACTTCTTCCACGACACGTTCGAGACCGCGCTCGGGGACGGTGAGATCCTCACCGCGCTCTCCGTGCCCAAGGCTTTGCCCGGCGAGGTGCAGGTCATCGACGAGATCGCGCGTCGGCGTGGCGATTACGCGCTCGCCGGCCTGTGCCTCGTCCGCCGCGAGGGCCGCCACCGTGTGGCTCTGTTCTCGACGGGGCCGAAGCCGATGCTGGCCCCGGGGGCCATGGCCGCGCTCGATGCCGGGGATCGCGAGGCCGCGATCGCCGCGCTCCAGGCGGAGATCGATCCCCCGTCCGACACGCAGGCGAGCGCGGCCTATCGCCGTCACGTCGCGGGCGTGCTCCTGCGCCGCGCCCTCACCCGCCTCGAGGGAGGAGCCCGATGAGCGACATCGTCCGCGACCGCCTCGCGATCGCTCTGACCGTGAACGGCGAGCCCGTCGAGGCTCACGTCCCCGTCGGCCAGCATCTGATCGACTTCCTGCGCGACGAGCTCGGGCTCACCGGCGCGCATGCGAGCTGCGAGCACGGCGTCTGCGGCGCCTGCACGATCCGCGTCGACGGCGAGGCCGTCCGCGGCTGCCTGATGCTCGCCGCACAGGCCGACGGCGCCGAAATCTGGACGATCGAGGGTCTCTCGGAGACCGGCGAGATCGGCGATCTGCAGGCGGCGTTCGTCGCGCGCAACGCGCTGCAATGCGGGTTCTGCACACCGGGCATGCTGACCGCCGCGCAAGCCCTGCTCGAGCGCGGCGGCGTGCCCTCGCGCGCCGAGATCCGCGAGCATCTGTCGGGGAATTATTGCCGCTGCACGGGCTACCAGGCCATCGTGGACGCGGTCGAGACGGTGGCCGCCGCGCGCGCCGGAAAGGGGGCGGCATGACCATCCGGTTCGGCAATCCCGATCGCCCCAATTCCTACATCGGCAAGACCGTTCCGCGCCCGAATGCCGGGCGGCTCGTCGAAGGGCGCGGGCGTTTCGTGGACGACATCGTCCTGCCGCGCATGACGCATGTCGCCTTCGTCCGCTCGCCCTATGCGCATGCCCGGATCGGCCTCATCGAGTCCGAGGCGGCGCGGCGCGTGAAGGGGGTGCTGCGCGTCTTCACCGGGGCGGATCTCGCGGCGGTCTGCACCCCTTGGGTGGCCGTCCTCGCTCATCTCAAGGGCCTCAAGTCGCCGCCGCAATATCCTCTTGCCGTCGAGAGGGCGTGCTGGGTCGGCGAGCCGGTCGCGGCAATCGTCGCGACGACGCGCGCCGCCGCCGAGGAGGCCGCCTCGCTGGTCGAGGTCGAATACGAAGCGCTGCCCGCCGTGACCGACATGAGGAGCGCGCTCGACGAGGGCACGCCCGTGCTCCATCCGGACATGGGCGACAACCTCGCCTTCCGCCGCCTGCACGAGGAGGGCGACGTCGATCGCGCCTTCGCCGAGGCGCACAAAGTGGTCTGTGCCCACTTCTCCACCGCGCGCCACACCGGCGTCACGCTGGAGCCGCGCTCGATCCTGGTCGAGTGGAACCCCGCCGAGAGGCAGCTCGTCGCCTGGCACGCGACGCAGGCTCCCCACATGATGCAGACGGTGCTCGCCAAGCACCTCGACCTGCCCGAGAGCCGGGTGCGGGTGATCTGCGGCGACGTCGGCGGGTCCTACGGCATCAAGGTGCACGTCTATCCCGACGAGGTGGCGACCGCGGCGATCGCGAAGATCCTGGGCCGGCCGGTGAAGTTCGTCGCCGATCGTCTGGAGAGCTTCACGACCGACATCCACGCCCGCGACCACGAGATCGAGGCGCGTCTCGCCGTCGATGCGGACGGACGTATCCTCGCGATGGACGTGGACGATTGGACCGCCATCGGCGCCTATTCGGTCTATCCGCGGACCTCGGCGATCGAAGGCAACCAGGTGGTCAATCTCTGCGGCGGTCCGTACGATTTCGCGCATTACCGCGCGCGCACGTCGGTCGTCTTCCAGAACAAGACCCCGACCTGCCAATACCGCGCGGTCGGTCACCCGATCGCCGTCGCCGTCACCGAGGGTCTGGTCGACATGGCCGCGGCCGAGCTCGGTCTCGACCCGATCGAGATCCGGCGGCGCAACATGTATCCGGACGACGCCTATCCGGTCGTCTCGCCCGCGAAGATGCGCTTCGAGGGCCTGTCGCACCACGCCTCCATGGACAAGCTCGTCGCGCTCATGGACTACGACGCGCTGCGGGCCGATCAGGCCGAGGCGCGCGAGCGGGGCGTGTATCGCGGGATCGGCATCGCGAGCTTCATCGAGCTGACGAACCCGTCGCCCTTCATGTACGGCATCGGCGGAGCCCGGATCTCCGCCCAGGACGGCTGCACGGTGCGCATGGACCCGGACGGCTCGGTCGTCGCGCTCTCCGGCGTCACCGAGCAGGGCCAGGGGACGGAGGCGATGCTCTCGCAGATCGTGGCGGAGGGCGTCGGCGTCGCTCCGGACAAGGTGCGGATCATCACCGGCGACACGCAGGTCACGCCCTATGGCGGCGGCACCTGGGCCTCGCGCGGGGCCGGGATCGGGGGCGAGGCGGCGCTGCAATCCGCGCTCGCGCTGCGCGGGTCGATCCTCGAGGTCGCGGCGGCGATGCTGCAGAGCGATGCGGCACGGCTCGACATCCGGGCGGGCGTCGTCGTCGACGCCACCTCCGGAGAGGAGCGCCTGTCGCTCGAGGAACTCGGTCGGATCGTCTATTTCCGCGGCGACACGCTGCCCAAGGGTCTGCCGCGCGAGCTGGTGCAGACGCGGCACTTCATCACCTCCGAATACCCGTTCGCCTTCACCAACGGCGTCCAGGCCTCCTATCTCGAGGTCGACGTCGAGACCGGCATCGTCACGCTGCTCGGGCATTGGTGCGTGGAGGATTGCGGGCGGATCATCAATCCGCAGCTCGTGGACGAGCAGATCCGCGGCGGCATCGTCCAGGGGATCGGCGGCGCCCTCTACGAGGAGATCCATTACGACGAGGAGGGGCAGCTCCTGAACGGCTCGATGGCCGACTACCTCGTGCCCATGGCGGCCGAGATGCCTGACATGGTCGTCGGGCACGTCGAGACGCCGACGAAGGAGAGCCTGCTCGGCGCGAAGGGCGCCGGCGAGGCCGGCACCGCAGGCGCACCGGCCGCGATCATGAACGCGATCAACGATGCGCTGCGCCCGCTCGGCGCGCGCGTCACCGAGATGCCCTTCACACCCGAGCGCATCCTGCGGGCGCTCGGCGCGATCCGGGATTAGTGCGCCGTCACGCCGCGCCGAAGCGCTCGGTGGGCGAGACGACGCTCGCGGATCACGGGGTGGGAGCGCGGGCCCGACGCCGACGGGCCGGATGCGCTCTCGCAGCCGACGACGTGACCACGACGAGGCCATAAGAAAGGGAGGAAAACGATGAAGATCTTCACCGTCACCAGTGCGGCCGCTCTCATCTTCGCCATGGCGGGCGCGGCTTCCGCTCAGCAGAGGATAACCGTCAACATCGGCTCTTCGCATCCAGAAGCGAATATCTGGGTGTATGCGATGAAGAACACCTTCCAGCCGGAGGTGAACCGCGTGCTCGCCGAGGCGGGCGAGTACGAGATCAATTGGGTCGAGAGCTACGGCGGAACGCTGTATCGGTTCACGGACACCCGCGCGGCGGTGATGGATGGGATCGTCGACGTGGGCATGGTCGGCGCGGTCTGGGAGGGCGCGACGATGCCGCTCCAGAACGTGACCTATTTCACGCCGTTCGCGACCGAGGATCACCGGTTGCTCATCGAGATCTTCGACGAGCTGACGGAGAGCCTGCCGGAGCTCAGAGACAGCTGGGCCGAGAACAACATGGTCCACCTGTCGTCACTGATCACCGACACCTACGACATCTACGCCAACTTTCCGGTGGGCTCGCTCGCCGACTTGCAGAACCGGCGTCTCAACGCACCGGGCACTTCCGCGAACTGGCTACGAGGGACGGGTGCGACTCCGGTCGACGGCGCCCTGACCACCTATTACACGAACATTCAAACGGGCGTCACCGAGGGCGCTCTCTCTTTCGCCTCCGGTATCCTGCCCACCCGCGTGTACGAGGTGGCGCCGCATCTGACCCGCGTCGGCATCGGGGCGATGTATTTCGGCGGGATCGCGGTCAACAAGGATTTCTACGAGAGCCTGCCCGAGCCCGTCCAGGCGGCGTTCCGTGAAGCCGGCCGGGCGACCTCGGTCGCGCACGGCGACTACGTCGCCGAGCTCGCGGCGCGTGCGATCGACGAGATGCAGGCCGCGGGCCTCACCATCCACGAGCTTCCGGAAGCGGAGAAGGCCGCGTGGGTGAACGGGCTGCCCAACATCGTCGAGCCCTGGCTCGCGCAGACCGGGGACAAGGGGCGGGTGGTCCTGCAGGCCTATTTCGACGCGCTGCGCGAGCGTGGCGTCGAGCCGCTGCGCGCCTGGGACGAGGGTCTCTGATCCCGCCGAGACCCCACGTCTCGAGGCCGTCGACCAGCCCGGGGGTGCGATCCCCCGGGCGATTTCGCAACGATATGAGCAGGTCGAGAGCATGAGCGACGAGAGCTCGGCGGAAGCCCCGGATGCGTTCGCTCCCAAATTCGCGGACGCCCCCGTCGGGGCGATCCTGAACACGGTCGCCGCGGTCCTGTCCTCGATCGGCACCGCCTGGATCGGCGCGCTCATGCTGTTGATCATCGTCGACGTGATCGGACGCAATTTCCTCAATGCGCCGATCACGGGCGTCGCGGAGATCGCCGGGCGTTCGGTGGTCGCGATCGTCTTCCTCCAGGTCTCCGCCGCCGTTCTCCAGCGCCGGCTCACCCGCGCCGATTTCGTCCTCAGGCGCCTCGAAGGCGCCTCGCCGCGGCTCCTCTCCATCGTCGAGGCCGTGTTCGCGCTGGCCGGTGCCGTCATTTTCGCGCTGATCCTGTGGGCGTCGTGGCCGAGATTCGCGACCGCGTGGGCCGGGGGGGAATTCTTCGGCGTGCAGGGCGTCTTCACCATCCCCACCTGGCCTTTTCGTCTCATCACGGTCGTCGGATCGGGGCTCGCGTCCCTGGCCGCGCTCTACGTCGCGCAGGAAGAGCTGCGCAAGCTCAGAGGCACGTCATGAGCACGCTCACGCTCGGTTTCATGTTCATCGGCCTGCTGATCGTGCTGGTTCTCCTCGGCATGCAGATCGCGTACGCGCTCCTGGCCGTGGCGTTCACGGGCATCTGGGTGATCCGCGACAATCTCGGCCTCGCCTTCCGAATGTTGGAGCTGACCGCCTATAGCGGCATCGCCGACTACCTGTTCGCGACGATCCCGCTCTTCGTGTTGATGGGCTTGCTGGTGAGCGTCTCGAACGTGGGGCGAGACACGTTCGCGGTCGCCGAGGAGCTCCTGCGGCGGCTCGTCTGCGGGCTCGGTGTCGCCACCGTCGCGGCGAACACGGTGTTCGCGGCGGTGACCGGCGTCTCGATCGCGTCGGCGGCCGTGTTCACGCGGGTCGCCGTCCCGGAAATGAAGCGCCACGGCTACCGTGCGTCGTTCTCCGCGGCGACCGTGGCCGGCTCGTCCGTTCTGGGGATGATGATCCCGCCGAGCCTTCTGCTCATCATCTACGGCGTGCTCGCCGAGGTCTCGATCGGCGGCATGTTCCTCGCCGGCATCGTGCCGGGGCTCATGCTGGCGGGCGGCTTCGTGGCGATGCTGATCACGCTGACGCTCCTGTTCCCCAAGATGGTGCTCGTGGACCCCGAGGCGAGCGACGTCAGGCGGCGCGACCGCAGCGCGGCGCCGATGCCGTTGCGCGTCATGGCGGAGAAGACCGCGCCGATCGTCATTCTCGTCGTCCTCGTTCTCGGCGGCCTGTACACCGGCTACTTCACCCCCACCGAGGCGGGCGGCGTCGGGGCCTTCGGCGCGTTGATCCTCGCGATCGCGCGCCGCTCCCTCGACCGGCAGAAGCTCTGGCAGGTCATGAAGCAGACCGGGATCATCTCGGTCTCGATCCTGCTCCTGCTGATCGCCGCGAGCTATTACTCGCGGATGCTGTCCATCGCGGGCCTGCCCAACGCGATCGCGGACCTCGTCTCGCAATCGGGCTTCGGGCCCTACGGGTTCCTGTTCTTCTATGCGGCGATCATCCTCTTGATGGGGATGATCCTGGACAGCACGTCCATCCTGCTCATCATGGTCCCGATCGCCGCCCCGATCGCGTCGAGCATGGGCATCGACCTGACGCATTTCGGCATCATCACGATCCTCGCCGTGGAGATCGGCCTCCTGACGCCGCCCTTCGGAATCTCGGTATTCACCGTCCACAGCACGTTGAACGACCCGAAAGTGAGAATCGAGCAAATCTTCTCGGCGACATTGCCCTTCATCGGGGTGATGCTGCTGGTTCTCGTCCTGGTGGCCCTGTTCCCGGTAACGGCCACGTTGTTCCTTTGATGTTCAGTGTTGATGGTGGATCACTTGGTGTCCGGCGTGCGGGTGGCAGGGCGCACGGCCGGACTCACGGCGGCTCGGCTCGACACGGTGGCGCAGGCGCCGGCTTTCTCGCCCGAATTCTGGTCGCGCGGCTCCTCGGCCCAGGCGACCTAGGGATCGTCTACCCGCTCACGAGCGCGGCTCTCGTGCTCGGCAGCCTCGTGGCGCTCGCCCGTGCAGGGCTCGCGAGCCGTCCCGTCGCGAGGGATTGGCACGCGTCGTGCGATGCCTGTCGCCGACGTCGATGGATGTCGAGTACGGGCCGTGCGTTCCCACACGCGGTTCGCAGAGCACCCGAGCGACGACATGGCAGCCGCAGAGAGAACGATCATGGCCGAATACGACATCGTCATCCGCAACGCCCGCGTCGCCACCGCCTCGGACGTCTTCGACGCCGATATCGGCATCGCCGGCGGAAGGATCGCGGCGCTCGCCGCGGGTCTCGAGGGGCGGGCGGCGCGCGAGATCGACGCGACGGGCCTCCTCGCTTTGCCCGGCGGCATCGACAGCCATGTCCACATCGCCCAACCCTCGGGCGAGGGAATCGTCATGGCGGACGATTTCGCGAGCGCCACCGCGGCGGCGGCGGCGGGGGGCAACACGCTCGTGATGCCCTTCGCGCTGCAGCCGCGCGGCGCGAGCCTGCGTCGGGCGGTGGAGGATTACCGCGCGCTCGCCGAGGGCGCCTGCGTCATCGACACGGCGATCCACCTCATCGTGTCGGACCCGACGCCGACCGTGCTCGGCCAGGAATTGCCGGCTCTTATCGAGGACGGCTACACCTCGTTCAAGGTCTTCATGACCTACGACGACCTGGTGCTCAACGATCGCCAATTGCTCGACGTCTTCGAGGTGGCGCGGCGCGAGGGCGCGCTCGTGATGGTCCATGCCGAGGGTTACGACGCGATCCGCTTCATGACGGAGCGGCTGGAGCAGGCCGGACGGACGGCGCCCTACTATCACGCGGTGTCGCGCCCGGAGATCGTCGAGCGCGAGGCGACGCATCGCGCCATCAGCCATGCCGAACTCGTCGACGTGCCGATCATGATCGTCCACGTCTCGGGCCGCGAGGCGACCGAGCAGATCGCCTGGGCGCGGGGGCGCGGCATGAAGATCTTCGCCGAGACCTGCCCGCAATACATCACGCTGACCGCGCAGGATCTCGAGGCGGCGCAGGGCGAGATGACGGGCGCCAAATACGTCTGCTCGCCTCCTCCGCGCGACGCGGAGAGCCAGGCGGCGATCTGGGAGGGGATCCGCTCGGGCGTGTTCGACGTGTTCTCGTCCGATCACTGCCCCTTCCGCTACGAGAGTCACGAGGGCAAGCTCAATCCGAAGGCGCGCACGTCCTTCCGGTGGGTGCCGAACGGTATCCCCGGCATCGAGACGCGCCTGCCGATCCTGTTCTCGGAAGGCGTCTCGAAGGGGCGGATCACGCTCGAGCGCTTCGTGGCGCTCACCGCGACCAACCACGCCAAGATCTACGGCCTCTATCCGGGCAAGGGCACGATCGCCATCGGCTTCGACGCGGACATCGCCCTCTGGGATCCGCAGAGGAAGGTGACGATCACGCAGGACATTCTCCACCACGGCGCCGATTACACGCCCTGGGAAGGCTTCGAGGTCACCGGCTGGCCGGTGATGACGATCGCGCGCGGCGAGGTCGTGATGGAGGACGGCAGGGTGCTCGGCGCGCCCGGCCGCGGGCGCGTGATCGACCGCACGCGGCCCGCTCGCGGGTGACGAGGTTCAGGCCGAGACCGGGATCGGGGGCGCGAGGTCACGCGTGTCGCAATCGGCAGGCGTGCCTGTGGCGCCCATGGCCATGAAGTAATCGGCGGCTTCTCCGAGCGAGAGGAGCGGGTGATGCCACACGCCGCGGCGGTAGAGGATGCCCTGTCCCGCCCCGGCGACGAAGGTGCGCAGGCCGGCGAGATCGGGCTCGCCGGCGGCATCGCTCGGGCACACGCAGACGAGGCAACGGGCGGGACCCATGGGCACGAAGAGCTGGGCGCTGAGCGGGTGGCGCTCCAGCGCGCGCAGGACGAGTGGGCCGGCGAGCGGCCGCAGATGGTAGATCGCGAATTCGATGCGCGCGTCACGCTCGTGGTCGAGATCGGCGGCGAGCGCGTGCCGGTGCGCCGCGCCGAGATTGACGGGCACCCCGGAATCGAGGCCTCTCTCGATGAGCGTCCCGAACGGGGCGAAGGCCTCGGCCTCGATCGGCTCGAGCCGCGGGGCGATCGGCACGGCGCGGCGCGGGAGAGGCACGGACGGGGCTCCGACTGGTCAGACCTGATACTGTTCTTGCCTCAGGTCGGACCATTTCGCAAGATCGCGTCGCGGCGTCTTTCGTCGGATTGTTTTTGGAGCCGCGCGTTGCTTTGCCTTGGTTTTGGGCAGCAGTTTGCCTGAAGTCGCGGCATTCGAGGGTTCGGCGAGGCGTGCGGATGACGGCCATGACAAGCGAGGGTGGTCAGACCAGATGAGCGATCGTGACGCCGCCCAGAGGCCGCAGCTCGCCCGCCAGATCGTCGCGCGCATCCAGCGCATGATCGTCGACGGGCATTACCCCGCCGGCACGGAGCTGCCGTCCCAGCGCGTGCTCGCGGAGATGCTCGGGGTGAGCCGCCCGAGCCTGCGCGAGGCGCTCTCGACCTTGCAGACCCTCGGTTTTCTCAAAGTCGAGCACGGGCGCCGCACGATCGTGCAGGACGCGAGCACCGTGAACGGGGAGAGCGCCGGCGGGGCTGGCAGCTCTGGAGTTTGGCGCTTCGGCGCGCGTGCGAGCATGACCGAGATCTACCAGTTGCGGCATCTCCTCGAAGGCGATGCCGCGCGCCGGGCCGCGCGCCGCAGCGATCCCCGATTCGCCGCGGCCCTGTCCGAGAACCTCGTGCGGATGCGTGCCGCCATCGCCGCGCGCGACCTCCTGGTCACCTCCGAACTCGACCAGGCGTTTCACGCGCTCGTATTCGAGAAGGCCGGCAACCGCGCCTATCTGGAGGTGCATGCGGCGCTCGCCGAGGAGATCGTCGAGAGCCAGCGCCTGCCCTTCGCGCAGCAGGCGACCGCTTGGGATACCCTAGAGGAACACGAGAAGATCGTCCGTGCTCTCAGCCACGGCGACCCCGACGGCGCGGCCTATTACATGCAATACCACATCGAGCGCGCCGCCCGCCGCGCCGGCGTCCCCGACGCGCTCTGAGGTGCCGGATCGCGTCCGCCCTCGGGCGACCGGACCCGTCTCGGAGCGGAGCGAGGGCACTGCCGCAAGGTGAGCCCCCGCATCCTCGTGGCACGGCCGTTGCAAAGACCCTGGCCGCGAATGCGACGCGCCGCGTCGCCTCATCCAGGAGGATTGCGAGATGGTCTCCACCCGCTCCCCAGCCGCGCGTGTCCGCGCGCTCGCCGTCGCCGGCGCCCTCGTCGGCGCGGCGAGCCAGGCGCAGGCCGCATCCGAGCCCTGCATCGGCGCCTCCCTGCCGATCACCGGCCCCACCGCCTGGGCCGCGGAATCGATCCGTATGGGCGCCGAGACCGCGATCGCGGAGATCAACGCCGCCGGCGGCGTGCTCGGCCAGGAGCTCACCTTCATCACCTACGACGATGCCGGCCAGCCCCCGCGCGGCGTCGACAACGCCCGCCGCATCGCCGAGAGCGACAATTGCATCGCGATGTTCGGCGGCTGGCATTCCGGCGTCGCGCTCGCCGTCGTCGAGCCGGTGCACGAGGCGGAGATGCCCTACATCGCCGTCATTTCGGCCGGCACCCGCATCACCGAGAACGAGCGCGACCCGAATTTCGTCTTCCGCGTCTCGATGTTCGACCGCTGGCAGGCGCTCGCGCTGGTGCGCAAGAGCAAGGAAGTCAGCGAGAGCGGCAAGATCGGCGTCATGTACGAGGATACCGGCTGGGGCCAGGGCGCCGTGCCGGATCTGGAGGCGAGCGCGGCGTCCGAGGAGGCCGAGATCGTCGGCTTCGAGTCCTTCAAGTGGGAGGACCGGGACATGACGGCGCAGCTGATCCGGCTGCGGGATGCCGGCGCCGACACGATCATCCTCTATTCGCGCGATCTCGAGGCCAACCAGATCCTGCGCTCGATGGAGCGCATCGATTTCCGCCCGCGCATCGTCTCCGCCTGGGGCAATACCGGCACGCTCGGCGAACTCGCCGGCCCCCTCGCCGACGGCATGATCGTGCTCCAGACCTTCTCCTGGATGGGCGACCTCGAGCCGCGCCAGCAGGCCCTGCTCGAATCGATCATGGAGCGCTACAGCCTGTCCTCCCCCGAGGACATCCGCCACGGCTCGGGCGCGGCGAACACCTACGATGCCGTCTACATCCTCGCCGAGGCGATCCGCATCGCCGGCGCCTTCGACCGCAACGCGGTCCGCGAGGCGCTCTACGAGGTCGAGCTCGAGGGCATCGTCCAGACCTACGCGCCGGCCTTCGAGCCCGATCGCCACAACGCGATCCTGCCCGAGAACTACCGCTGGACGGCCTGGCACGAGGGCCGGATCCTGCCGCTCGAGCAGACGCCCTACGCCGTCTCGAACTGACGGACGGGTCCGATCCGACCGGCCGGCGCGGGACCGCTCTCCCCCGCGCCGGCCCGTTCTCCCTTCTCGAACGGACGGGACGATGGCGGTCTACGTGCAGTTTCTTCTCTCCGGGCTGATGATCGGGGCGATCTACTCGCTCGTCGCGCTCGGCTTCTACGTCATGTGGTCGGCGGTGCGGGCGGTGAACTTCGCGCACGGCGACACGCTCATGCTCGGCGCGGTGCTCGCAGTCGTGCTGATGTGGTCGGGCGTGCCGCTGCTGCTCGGCATCCCCTTCGCGATCCTCGTGTCGGCCGCCTTCGGCGTGTTTCTCGAGCGCTTCGCGGTGCGGCCCTTGAACCACGGCACCTCGTCGATCGGCTGGATGCTCTCGACGATCGCGATCGGGCTCATGCTCGAGAGCTTCGTGACGATCACCTTCGGCTCGGACCCGCGCGCACTGCCCTCGCCGCTGATGGACCGCCCGATCCAGATCCTCGGCGCGGGCATCTATCCTCAGGAAATCCTGATCCCGATCGTCGCGGTCGGTCTCCTGTTCGTGCTCGACGCCTTCTACAAACGCACCATGCTCGGGCGGGCGATGCGCGCGGTCGCGCTCAACCCCACGGCCGCCGGGCTCATGGGCATCGACGTGCGGCGCATCGCGGCGATCTCCTTCGCCTTCGCGGCCGGGCTCGGCGCCTTCGCCGGCATTCTCGTCGCGCCGATCATCCAGGTCTCGGCGACGATGGGCATCCTGCTCGGCCTCAAGGGCTTTCTCGTCGCGATCATCGCCGGCATCTCGAATGCGCGCGGCATCGTGGTCGTCGGCTTCGGCTACGGCGTGCTCGAGCGCTTCGTGGAGGGCTTCGGCTCGACCGCGGCGCGCGAGATCGTCGGCTTCTCGGTGATGATCCTGCTCTTGCTCGCCTTCCCTCAGGGCCTGTTCGGCAGGAAGGAGACGCAGAAGGTATGAAGCGCTTCGCTCCCTTGGCCTTCCCGCTCGTCGCGCTCGCGCTCGCGATCGCGCTCCTCGCGGTCCCGCAGCTCGTGGCGAACACCTTCCAGCTGCGCGTGGTGATGCTGTTCCTGATCTACGCGCTCGTCGCGCTCGGCTTGAACATACTGGTCGGTCTCGCCGGCCTCGTCTCGCTCGGGCAGGCCGGCATCTACGCGCTCGGCGCCTATGCGGCGGCGGTGCTCGCGACGCAGTACGGCTTCGGCTTCTTCCCCGTCCTCGCCGCGGCGATCGCGCTGACCGCCATCGCCGGCGTGCTCCTCGCTTACCCGACGGTGCGGGTGCGCGGCGTCTATCTCGCGGTGATCACCATCGCCTTCGGGCTCATCGTGCAGAACATCGCCATCGAATGGCGCGAGGTGACCGGCGGCACGCTCGGCATCTCCAACGTGCCGCGCATCGATCTCGGCTGGGGTCCGCTCTCGACGCAGGGGCTCTACTTCTTCTTCGCGAGCGTGACCTTCGTCGCCTTCCTCCTGCACCACAACGTCATGGCCTCGCGCTATGGTCGCGCGATGCGGGCGGTGGCGCAGTCGGAGGTCGCGGCGCGCGCGCTCGGCATCGATCCGACGATGAAGCGCGTCCTCGCCTTCACGATCTCGGCGGTCTATGCCGGCATCGCCGGAGCGCTCTACGCCTATCTCAACCGCTACGTGAACCCGGACACCTTCGCCTTCGGCGATTCGATCCGCTTCCTGCTGATGGTGATCCTCGGCGGGGCGGGCACCACGCTCGGGCCGATCGTGGGGGCGGGCGTGCTGACCTGGATCCCGAACGTGCTCCAGGAATTCGGGCGCTGGCAATCCTTCGCTTACGGCGCGCTCCTCGCGCTCGTGATCTTCGTCCTGCCGAAGGGCATCGTCGGAACGCTGCGCGACTGGTCGGCGCGCCTCTTCGCCCGCGGCGCGTCGCACGAGCGCGCCTCCGGCGCCTGGCCCGCGCGCTCTCGAGCCGCCGACGCGCTGCTGGCCGCCCAGGCGGCGGGCGACGGCCCGGCGGTCGAGACGCGCGCGCTCACGATCCGCTTCGGCGGCCTGACCGCCGTCTCGGAGGTCGACCTCTCGGTGGCCCGCGCGAGCGTGCACGCGGTGATCGGCCCCAACGGCGCGGGCAAGACGACGCTGCTCAACGCCCTGTCGGGCTTCTACAAGCCGACGTCGGGCGAGATCCGCGTCGGAGGCGCCTCCGTCGGCGGCACGCGCAGCGATCGCATCGCCCGCTCGGGCCTCACGCGCACCTTCCAGAACACGGAGCTGTTCGGGGAGATGAGCGTCGCTGAGAACGTGCTCGTGGGGCTCGACACGCGCTGCCGCACGGGGTTTATCGGCACCATCCTGCGTCTGCCGGGCTTCTTCCGCGAGGAGCGGGAGATGCGCGAGAAGGCCCGCCTCCTCCTCGATTACGTCGGGCTCTCGGCTTATGCGCAGGAGGCCGCGAAGAACCTTCCCTTCGGGCACCAGCGGCGGCTCGAGATCGCCCGCGCGCTCGCCCTCTCGCCGCAGGTGATCCTGCTCGACGAGCCGGCGGCGGGGCTCACCCACGGCGAGATCGAGGACCTGATCGCCCTCGTGCGCGACCTGAAGCGGCTCGGCGTCACCATCGTCCTCGTGGAGCACCATGTCGACATGATCATGGCCGTCTCCGACCATGTCACGGTGCTCGATTACGGCGAGGTGATCGCGTCGGGCACGCCGGACGAGGTGCGCGACGATCCGCGCGTGATCGAGGCCTATTTCGGCTCGGGCGCGCTCGCCCCGGCCGCGAGCAAGAAGGAACTCGCATCATGACGACGCAGGCCGACCTTCTCGAAGTCGAGGACCTCAAGGTCGCCTATGGCCGCGTGGAAGCCGTGCGCGGCGTGTCGTTGCGCGTGGGGGAGGGGGAGTTCGTCGCGATCATCGGCGCGAACGGGGCCGGCAAATCCTCCACCATGAAGGCGATCTCGGGCGTCGTGCGCCCTTCTGCCGGCCGTGTGCGGCTCGCGGGAGAGGATGTGGCGGGCGAGCCGTCCTTCGCCATGGTGCGGCGCGGTCTCGCGATGGTTCCGGAGGGGCGGCAGGTCTTCGGCGACCAGACGGTCGAGGACAATCTGCGGCTGGGCGCTTACGTCCATGCGAAGGACCCGAGCGCCCTCGAACGCGGGCTGGAGGAGGCCTATGCGCTCTTCCCGCGCCTCTCCGAGCGGCGCGCGCAGCTCGCGGGGTCCCTGTCGGGCGGCGAACAGCAGATGCTGGCGATCGCGCGCGGGCTGCAATCACGCCCGAAGCTGCTCGTCATCGACGAACTCTCGCTCGGGCTCGCGCCTAAGATCCTCGACATGCTGTTTCCCGTGCTCGTCGATCTCAACGCGCGCGGGCTCGCGATCCTGCTCGTCGAGCAGCTCGCCGCCCAGGCGCTCGCCGTCGCGAGCCGCGCCTACGTGATGGAGAACGGGCGGGTGATCGCGAGCGGACCGGCCCGCGAGGTCGCCTCCGATCCGCGCGTGATGGAGGCCTATCTCGGCCGGCGGGCCCACGCATGAGGCCCGCCGCGCCGACGGGCTCACCCCGGCGGATAATCGGTCGCGTCGACCGGCGCGTAGACGAGACCCTCCGCCTCGAAGCGGCGCATGTAGCGCGTCATGTAGGCGACCACGACCTCGACGATCTTCTCCCCCTTCTCCCGCGTGCCCTTGTGGGCGGCGCCGGACGCGCCCTCGCCGGTGATCTCGTCGAAGGTCCAGATCTCCTTGACGAAGGGGTCGAGGCGGGTGGGGATCTGGCCGCGGGCCTCGCTCATGTCCATCAGGTCGGGGAAGAGCGCGAGCCCGATCGAGGTCTCGACCTCGCCCGCATGGCCCCAGCCCGACCACACCTCGAACGTGTCCTTCGGCAGCATCTGCTGGAGGATCACCCACCAGTCGAAGACCGCGAGCGACATCTCGGGGTGGCGGACCTTGACGTTGCGCGCCGCGATCTCCGCGCAGGGTATGTTGCCGTCGTGACCGTTGAGGATCAGCACCTTCTCGATGCCGAAGCGCTGCAACGAGGCGAGGACGTCCTCGAGCACGCGGATCTGGGTGTCGTTCGAGAGCGAGATGCACAGCGGCTTGTGCCGGTAATGATCGCTCATGCCGAGATAATTCGCCGGCAGGACGAAGGTGCGCTCGCAGGCCTGCGCGATCTTCACCGCGAGCGCGTGCGAGGTCAGGCCGTCGGTGCCGAAGGGCATGTGGTCGCCGTGGCTCTCGCAGGCGCCGATCGGCACGATCGCCGTGTCGTAGCCGGAGGCGAGAAAGCTCTTGGTGTTCATCTCTTCGAGCCGGACCGTGCGCATCGGCCTTGTCTCCTCTCTAGGGCTGTCGTCCCCCTGCCCGGCAGGGTTTCGGAGCGCAGATTACGATAGGCGCGGAAATAAATGCAAGTATAATTTCGAATATCCTCAAGTAAAATGATCCTCGTTCTTCAGATGAGGTTGATCGCATCATGCTTCCGAGCCATGGCCGCTACGATTACAGTCCGATCACTGCGCGAAAGCCGTTCACCTGGCCGAACGGTGCACGGCTCGCGGTGTATCTCGGGGTCAATCTCGAACATTTCGCCTTCGGCGAGGGGTTGGGGGCAGAGCTCGCGCCGGGCGGTCCGCAGCCGGACGTGCTCAATTACGCCTGGCGCGATTACGGCAACCGGGTCGGCGCGTGGCGCCTCCTCGAGACGCTCGACCGGCTCGCTCTGCCCGCGAGCGTCATCGCCAACAGCGCGATGATCGATTACGCGCCCTCCCTGATCGCGGCCCATCTCGCGCGCGGCGACGAGATCGTCGGCCACGGCCGCACCAATTCCGAGCGCCAGAGCGTGCTCTCCGAGGAAGACGAGCGGGTCCTGATCGCGCAAGCGACGGCCGCCCTCGCGCGCGCCTGCGGCGGGGTGGCGCCGCGCGGCTGGCTGAGCCCCTGGATCGCCGAGAGCCGCACGACGCCCGATCTCCTCGCGGAGGCCGGATATCGCTACACGCTCAATTGGTGCATGGACGATTCGCCCGTGTGGATGCGCACCCGCTCGGGGCCGCTCCTCGCCGTTCCCTATCCCCAGGAGCTCAACGACATCCCCGCGATCGTCGCCCGCAAGGACGGCGCCGACGCCTTCGCCGACATGATCGTCGACGATTTCGACGAGATGATCGAGCAGGCGGCCGAGGGGCCGGGGCTCGTCATGGGCATCGCGCTGCACCCCTACATCGTGGGGCAACCCTATCGCCTGCGCCGCCTGCGCGCGGCGCTCGCGCATGTGACGAGGGATCGCGAACGGATCTGGCTCGCGACCGCGGGGCAGATCGCGGATGCGAGCGCGAGCTTGCCCGAGGGCACTCTCGCCTGAGGGGTGCGGCGGCAAATGCAGTCGGTGTCGCGAGCGACATGCTCTGTCGAAAGCGATCGGACTGGGCTCGGCTGCGATCCCCTGCGGCGGGACGAGACCTGCGCGACGAAGGCGGCGGGCTGTCTCGGCCCGCGGATGGCCGGCTGCGCAACCCCGACCGGCTTCGCGGGCCAGGCTTCTGGCGAAAACATCAACTCAGAATGGCCATTCCATCCGGATCGTCTCGTGGGGGCCAATCACTGGGACTGGCATTTCTGCCGTCTGACGCTCGGCGGCGCGAAGACCACGATCGCTTCCCGATGCACATGGAAGGTCGCCGGCGTGGAGGTCGACAGGTCGCCGTCGGTGTTCACGTCGTGCGGGCGCCGGGTGGACAGGGCGAGGGCCGTGCATTTGAAGGCCCTGACCTTGGTCCACCGGCCCTGCGTCCCCGTCTGAGCGACGGCGCGAGGGCGAGCAGCTCCCACCAATGATCGATCTCGAGGCTGTAGACGTCCAGCATGCCGTCGTCGGGCTCCGCGTCCGCCGCGACGGCCATGCCGCCGCCGCCGATCACGACGAGATCGACCTCGCGCGCCCGCTCGCGGATGATGTCCTCGAACGGGCGGGCGCCGGAGGCGCCTTCGAGCACGACGATGCCGCTCCGGCGCAGAACCTCGAGCGCGGGTGCGACGGGACGGCGCCCGCTCCTCGCGTTCGGGTTCACGAGAACGAGTGCGGTTTGCGGCTTCTCGCGTGCCGAGCCGGTCGTCTTCAAGTTCTGCCTTCGCATTCGAGCCGGTCGGGGTCGCGAGATTACATCGACAGCCGCGGAAGACCGGCCCGGACAGGTGGCGGCAAATCGACGCGAGCCCTCCTGATCGGCTCGACCACGGGGGTGACACCGTCAGTCCGCTCTCGGACCATACTTGAATTGCAGGTGGCGCAGATAGGGCTCGGGGTCGAGCGT
>JARWLF010000237.1:0-22170 GCA_029853055.1 Scenedesmus sp. KT-U | reverse complement strand
AAAGGAGAAGGAAGTTGAGGAGTCTGAGTAAGCAGAAGCTGGCTACTGACCCTCGTAGTATGGATAATGCAGCACTGACTGGTGCAGTCTGTATTTGGTCAGAGCTAGGGAGGGGGAAGGGGGGGGATAGGGGGGAGTTTGACAGATGCTGACATTAACTGGCTCTGCAGGTCGCGGTGACTTTGACTGACATTTGACGATGGATGTGTCCGATTCTATATCATGATGTGGTTGTGTGTGACAGTGCATGCCCCTAGCTGCTGTGGTTTTTGAGCGGAGAAGGGGCGCGGTGACATCTGCAGTACTGCACACTGATGTCAAGGATGGATATGCCGAGGTGCGACTGACCTCAAGCTAGGGCGGGACATTTGCTGTCAAAGCCAAGGTAGGGACAGCTCAGGAACAAGAGTTGCTCTTGGGTCTGACGGTGTCAGCAGCATTCTGAATCCAATCCAGGGCGTACTTTAGGCACGCTTGCGTGTCTGTCGTTGTGTTTTCCACAGCTGAGCTGATGCAGATAGCCTACGATGAGCACACGAAACGACACTGTTTGAATGGTGGGCTGTTTCATCCTGGTTCCGTACTTAGTTCGACAGCAGACCAGCTGGGTTGATCTGTGTGCCTCCTTCTTGATTTGTGATTGTATGATTGAAAGGTTTTTCAGTGCTTCAGGTGGATGCTTTGTTTCATGAATTTGTGACGCGCGCAATCAGGGATGCACCGGGATTTCGTATGTTGTTTACTGGGTGCTTGCAAGCTGGGAAGATGCCCAATGCTTTAATCAGCCACAAAGCATATAGCGTTGAATTGAGAACGTGCGCGGGCTGTGTAACCTGCTGGTCCGGCCATATGAGACGGCCTCAGAAGCTCCCTGCTGTTGCAGTCAGGGGCCGCCACGTGCAGTCGGCTGTGGGCGTAGGAGGCAGCCAAGCCAGTGTAGGTTGAGGACATACCCTTTGAAGCATTGATTGCTGACAGCTCGTTGCTAGCAAGCCACATCCAGCATGTTGCATATGCAGACAAACAGCAGTGTAGGCTGGTCATAACTTGAAATCAGTCATCACCTCCGCATACATCTCTCTCAGGCTTCTTGCAGCACATCGGTATAAAAAAGTGCAGCTGTAAACTTTTTCAATTGGTCAGGCAGTCCTGAGC
The DNA here is from genome assembly GCA_029853055.1 of Scenedesmus sp. KT-U. Taxonomy (NCBI): domain Eukaryota; kingdom Viridiplantae; phylum Chlorophyta; class Chlorophyceae; order Sphaeropleales; family Scenedesmaceae; genus Scenedesmus; species Scenedesmus sp. KT-U. The sequence continues at coordinate 21,015 of JARWLF010000237.1, read as the reverse complement.
CTAAGGGGACCTAATTCATGCACAGTGCCCCCTTCATGCAGCATTCAGAGTGCGTGCTGTGCATGGGACTGAAACATTCACAGGACAAAGATGGCACCACCAAACAAACATCAGTGCGCAAAGTAGAGAAGAACTCAGGCTCCTTCCGTTTCTGGCATGATGAACGCCGCTTCAAGGGAGGAGCTGACAAGTGCCTGGTGCAGCAAGCACTGTTTGATGCAGGTACGTATTTCATGCCGCGCACCTGTGTATGAACGCAAGACATTGCGCCCTTCGCTATCACCCGCACTACTGTTGTACCAGCCGTAGAGGTTATTGTAGTGCAGCAGCTGACATCATTGAGATTTCCTGCACCCCCCAGACAGCTCAGCACTTGCAGCCCACTCCGCTTCTAAGTCAACCTGCTACAGCAGTGAAGTACCCCAACAACAACCTCTTGAATTCAAAAGTACTCAGCACACATTTCTATACAAGTCATGTGGCTGACCTGCCGCATGCATGTACACATGCCCATGTGGTGTGTTTCCTGCAGGTGGTGTCCGCACAGGCGGCTACCCCAAGGCTGCCCCCATATCTGGTCCTCTTGGCTACCAGCGTCCCACTGATTGGGACATGTTGTGGAGTCCTGCACGGTCAGCTTTGAAGGCAGTTCCAGTTGTAAAACCTGGTCAACTGGTGTCAGCAGTGCCAGGCATGTACAGTTTGACAAAGAAGGTGGGCTTTGCTGAATTCACAACTCTTTCCACATCAACAGCATCTAGTCGTGGACCGACAGCACGCTTATCGTCATGCTGGAAGAGAACAACGGAGCGTATATCAGCAAGAGCCTAGCAGCTGCCCGCTGCCGCAAGCTTATGCCATTATCTGCCTTCCTGCAGCGCCGTCTGAGCACCACCCTGCATGCAGCATACGGTGATGAAGCCTGGCAGCTTGTTCCTCAGTCCTACAGCCTGCCCTCTGAGCTACAGCAGTGGAGACAGTGGCTGGATGAGCAGCAGGCTCAGGGGTCAGACCCCAGGCCCTGGATGTTGAAGACTGCTCAGCACCTGGGGAAGGGTCTGGTGCTGCTGCCAGCAGAGCAAGCTTATCAGGCAGCTGTAACACCTAGGTGAGACAGTGATGTGCGGAGACACATGAGCTTGCGTGGTGCAAAGTTGTGCTTCACTGTTTTTGGTGTATTTCCGTATGTACAGCACCACACGACCCCTTCTGCATCACTCTTGCAGAAGTGCAGTAGCTCAACAAGCTGATCTTCTTAAGGATGGTGATGATACCTGGTCAATCCTGCAGGTTACCAAGTGGCAAGCCTTTTGTACTTGCTCAGCGATATGTGTCAAACCCTTTGTTGATCAGTGACTGCAAGTTTGGTATCAGGCTGTGGCTGCTGATCACTGGCGTAGATCCCTTTACTGCTTATCTGCACACGCAAGGACTTGTGCTCTTCAGCACTGACAGGTGAGGAAGCAGGGGACAAGGCAACCACACGTCTCATGAAATTAATTGGTGTGTACATGCTGTATACCATGCCAGTGTCATCGCATGCAGCATGCAATGGAGAATAGTTACTTGGCGCTTTGACTGCTACTGTGGCTGAAAGCTGTTTAGTACTGATGTCTAAGCAGTGAAGAGGCTCCAGTGCCTGATGCAGACCTGCAAACGATAGCATACTGGATTGTAGCAGGGCAGAGCTACCGCTCTGTGCTTTTCAGTATGGTATCAGAACAAGCTAGTATGATGGCTTTGCTGCTGTTTCCTCTTGCGCAGTTACGACATGGACAGTTTGAGTGATGATGAGGGTTCAGCAGGTCGTGGACACATCACCAACTACGCACAAAATGTTGATGGAACTGTTTGGAACTTGGCAATGCTGAAACAGCATCTAGGTGAGTGCTGGCAGCCTCAGCACAGCCTCAGCATAACAGCTGTGTATGATCAGGCAGCATGCGCGAGTCTCTTTGTTGTTGAGCAGCTGGCACTGGTGTCCTTCAACGACTGTCAAGCCTGTAAGCTATTGTTGCTGTTGCAGGCGGTGAAGTATATAAACAGCTATGGAGTAAACTTGTGACCAGTGCAGCTCACGTTGCTTGTGCAGCACTGAATGAAGTGCGCAGTGAACACACCTCTGCAAGATTGCCACCAAACTCAACTTTTGAGGTGAGTGTTGCAGGGAAAGCCTAGTGCATGCCAGCCTGAGGTTTTCTGTTGCAAACATCACTTCTGCGCAGCGGTGGTGCTGCACCATATGTTGGTCACAGTTGCTGAGCTTGAAACATGCCAAGGACTGAAGATGTGTCATTGTTACTGCAACCAAACACCATTTGCTTGCTTGCTTGCTGACTGACTGACTCAGCTGTCTTCGGCTTGTCAAGCAGATCACATGATGTTTGCTTTGAAAGGTTGTCTTTAATCACATCCCGCTGTATGTTGGTGCAGCTACTTGGTCTTGACTACCTTGTAGATGACAACATGCACCCCTGGCTGCTGGAAGTGAATGGCACTCCTTCATTGGCAGTAGAACATGGAGATGCACCTGTGGAACAGCTCATACACGACACCAAGGTGCGCATGAGTGTGTTTGCACAGTGATGGCACTTGTCTGCATTGAACCGGCATCTCACGACATCTCAGCTGTCAATTGCTTGCCGATCAGCACAAGCTCTGCCGTCCAAGCTGCCAGCTGCCTAGGATGCACTTATTGGTGTGCCGCCAGTTTTTAGGATGTAAGACATTGGTAGTCACTCAGACGGGATGTTGCCACCATTGCATGTCTCTCTTTGTCGAGGCTTGCTTCTGTTTGTTGTTTTGCACCGCAGAATGCTATGGTTCAGGACATGATCCACATACTGAACTGCAAGCACAGGTTCCTGCCTAGGTATGGTCAGCTCAAGGCAGGAGCCAAGCTGTCAAGCAGTCAGGCTACAGCTGTCAGAGCAACATTGAGCAAAGATACTGAAGCTGCAGCCAAGAAGCGGGTAGAGTATGAACTCAAACACAAGGGTGGTTTCTTGCCTCTCATGGCACATTACCCTGTGTTGAGGCGTGCTGAAAGTGCAGGGCTGCAGGAGCAGCAGACACGGCAGCAAACAAGCAGCAGTGATAGTGATGATGAACAGGGTGATGATGCTGACAACTGCTATGGCCCTGCCACTGCTGGAGCAGAAGCTGATAGCAGTAACCCCCAGGCTGGTGGTCAGATAGTGTTTAGTGAACGGGACAAGCAGCTTTATGTGTTCATGCAGACGTGGTGGGCCAAGCAGAGGAAGCTTGTGAGGGTTAGACGACGATTAAGGGCACAGCAGGGGTCCCAGCAACGGGCAGATGTGGCAGCAGAGCAGATGCAGACTTCCCAGCACGATAATACCATGATTGAGCAGGCTCCTGTAGCGGCTTGATGAACATTTGATATAAGCATTATTCTTATCTTGTGTGATGCAGCAGAGCTTCACAGGTCCTTTGCTTGCATGAGGTTCTTGGGCCTTTCCGGGACCCAGATTTGCACGGGCGCAAATCGGTTGCGATGGTGAGCAGGTAGTCCGCACTTGCTCTGGTGTGTGGCAGGAAGAACTCGAAAATCTCATTCGGTCATCTGAACATTGATCGCACTGGTCAAACCGCCGTAGAGTCCTGACACAGCTGGTCACTATACACACGTGCATGCTCATCGTGGTGTAGGCCTTTGAATACTCTATCGACGTGTCAAGAGAGCACCGGTGCTAGCCCATCTCACTCGCATCTCCCACCGGCAGTAGGACAGTTGTGCACCACCCAGGGTATCACTGTTTGAGCATTGCTTCGGCCAGTTCTCTTATATGTAGTCCAAATTCAAGCGTACAATGTGGTCGGGCCACACAGTAGGCCTTACCTTGGCAATAAGCTCGTCAGTATTCATAGGCAGTAGTTTCATTATAAAAAAGCGCGGCCTGCGAGTTGCAGGATCAACTGGGCTGCGAGCAGGTGCGTCATGTGCCTAATGAGTGGTACAAAACCTTCGTTTGATGCCATGCGATGCGTTATCAGGCCCCATGGGTGTAACTCAGCATCAACTGACATGTCAGCTATGCAGGTGCTGGTGGGTTTGGTTACTTGAAGGAACCAATATGGTGGGCGGGCCTCCTATCCATGGTGATCGGAGAGCTGGCAAACTTTGCAGCATATGCTTTCGCTCCAGCAGCTCTAGTCACACCCCTTGGTGCTCTCAGCATCATCGTCAGGTAGGCAGCCTGCACGCTGTGTCAAGTGGCAATTGTACCCCCAGGTCTATCCAGTGGTTTGAGATATATGTGACATTGCTTGCAACATTGTCTGCAATACACCAGCAGTGGAATACAGTATGTTGTTTGTTATGTCAAGCTTGCATATCAGGGCGCTGAGTAGAAACATTCCCTGTCCTTCCTCGAAAGCTCATCAAGCCACCAGCTTGCTTCATGCCCATTCATTTGATCTTGAAGCATGTCTTCGTACTGCCCTGCAGCGCCATTTTGGCTCACATCTTTCTCAAAGAGCAGCTGAACATGTTTGGCATCTTGGGGTGCATCCTCTGTATCACGGGGTCCATCACTATCGTGCTGCATGCGCCTGCTGAGGCCCCGATAGAATCAGTAGCACAAGTCTGGAACCTCGCCATGCAGCCAGGTCAGCTGCAGGCCACAGTGCATACAGCAAGGCATAACAGCAAGTATGGAAGGCTATGCTAGCTTGGTTGGCAAGCAGCTTGGGTTCTGAGATGCAGCTGACTATCAGACTTGCGACAAAATGCGCCACTGGCTGACAGCAGCAGCAATCCAGGATGTGCTTTGCGAAGTGTAAGCTTGATGCTAGTAGTCTGCCAATAGCAAGCAGCAAGCAGTTGATGACTTCAACACTCTCCTGCAAGCATTGCATGCTAGCAGCAGCAATGGCTGTCAACCACTGTATCCCTGCTATCTGCTATGCAGGGTTCATGTTGTACTCGCTGGTGGCAGTGGCTGCTATCCTGTACCTTATATTCTGGGTGGCACCTGTACATGGCACTGACAACGTACTGGTGTACTTGGGTATCTGCTCACTAGCAGGGTCTTTCACTGTGACAAGCTGTAAGGTGGGGTGCAAGCACAGCAGCACACAGCACCTGAGTGTCTCCAGAGCAGAGCCGAGTAGTTTGTCAGACCAGTTAGTAGAGTTGGTTGAAAGCAACAGCAAGGTTGTAATGTGTCGCCTGCGATATTGCCCTGCAGTCTCCGATGTGATTTGCACATGACTGCTTCATAGGTTGCTGGCTGTGTGTGTTGCTGCAGGCTCTTGGTGTTGCGTTGAAACTAACTTTTCAGGGTGACAATCAGCTAGGTTACATTCACTTTTATCTGTTTCTAGGGGTGAGTGCAGATCAAGATCCAGTTTGGCTATTCTGGCAGATGTGTCTTGAACACTGTTCTGCATGCGTTTGCCTAATGATGCTGCTTTGCGATCTGCTTATATCTTCAATCTGTCTCTGCATATTTGTGCAGACAGCAACTTCACAACCTGCCCTCTGCTGCTGTATCACCTGTCTACTGTGCAGATTGTGATAGCATGTCTTCTCACTCAGATGAATTACCTCAACAAAGCACTGGACCTATTCAACACTGCCATTGTTAGTCCAATCTACTACGTAATGTTCACACTTCTCACCATCATTGCATCGGTCATCATGTTTCAGGTACGAGGCTGGTACACTGCTGTCTACATGGCTGCATGCTTCAGGCTATGAGTGCTCAGTAGCAAAGATTTGATTGCAGGGCAAATTCCCTGCTTTGCACACACATACCTGCGTCCCACATGTGTGCTTGTCGCTCATATGCTTCCACCTCCTATTTGCTACCTGTTTGGGTGTATGCAGGATGAACAAACCAGTGTACAGATGGCCACACAGGGGTGCGGGTTTGTCACCATAGTTGGCGGGACATTCCTCCTACATACCACCAAAGATATGGACCTGACAGGCTTACATGTAGAAGAGATGGTACGGCAGCCATCAACAGCAGCGGCCAGCACCGCAAGCTTGATGGCTTCCAGTATACGAGAGCGCAGGGGCATGCAGGGGTCGGGTATAGAGCTAGGCAAGCAGAGTAATGGGGTGCTGGAACCCATCACTGTAGCGATAGACGTTGGGGCCAATAGCAGCGGCTCAGGAGCAGAGGAAGAGCAGCATCCTTTGTTGGTTACAGCAACAAGTGGAAGCAACAGTAGTAGTGTGGCCAGGAAGGTACGGCCTTCCGGGCAGGGGTTGTTTGGGTGGCAAGGCAGTAAGGAATGATAGCTAGGTTATGGGCTTCATGACATTGAAATCGTGTCCGCTTGATCTGGATGTTACAGCAATGCTCAGTCAAACTGATTGTGCATGACAAGCACTCTCTGGTGCATCGATGGCATGTGAAAACAGCCAAAAGTAGGGTAACCCCACAACTCTCCCATCCACTGGATATATGCGGCAGGATCACAAAGCAGCTACTGCTTGGCTTTGGTTGCTGAGTATAGAACAGCCGACTCTTACTGCTGGGTGCACGTGCATAACGCCAGCGGCTCAGGGAGTTGATCTATGGTCTGGTGCTGTAGGGTGTGACTATTGGTCAGCTGGCAGCTCTGAACCATCACTACTAGTAGTAGTGCTGGCAGCGTCTGATCAACAATGCTGTTGCAAGTCACAACATCACCACGCCACTGGTCTGCCTGCTGTCCAAGCTGACAAGCAACACTTCCTGCACTCGTGAGCCATCGTGCTGTAGCCTAGCATCTTATGATGTCAAACTTGCCTCCTGAATGACTATAAGCGAGTATCCATTCTCTGCATCACAACAGTGGCACATCAATGCTACTCATTATACACGGCTACAACCTATTGCTGTTCAATAAATGCAGAGTCTGGCAGTGCCTGGACTCTATGACAGTACGATTAGCTACACTGGCAGATCCTCTTTGCCGTGATTCAGACACACCATGCCCTGACATCATGAATGTGCTGTCACTATCTTTGCATGTCCTGCCAGGCTGTTTGAAGCTGCTGGCTGTCTTCCTCGGGCCCCGAGCAGTGCTGTCAGGCATGAACACTGCACCACATGCAATCAAGATGACGTGATTAGCTGTTGTTACACTGTCAAAAGTTTGTTATTCCGCACGTCTTACTTGATGCCACCATGATCTCGTGTTTGTTGCTGCGCACCCTCAGAAATTCCATATCGTTCTGCAGGTGCACATCCATGCAGTCGCACAGCATGATGGGAAGATGCAGATGTGTCGATCAGTTGACGAACATCACTGTTAGAAGTATTGAGTTAGTCAAGGCTAATGCAAACCCAGCTAAAAGAGGTTGCTACTTCCACATGGTACGACTGTGATTTCACATACCAGACTCTGTCTGATGACAAAATCACAGGTGGTGTGCATGGCATACACGGCAACTGCAAAGTATTGCGAGAACACAGTCATTGTACTTCCCGAGATATGTGACAATTGAATGTCCTGCAATTTGATAAGACTGCATGCTCGAGCCATCGTGCCTACCTGTGGATCCAACTCTCGTACAACATTGCGAGCAAGTGCTGTGAGACTTGGGATCATGTCTGCGTACTCCTGCGTCAGATGCTCCTGTAGCACAACACCATGAGAGACAGGTCCTGCTGGTCAACATGAGTGCAGGGTGCAGCTTGTGCTCACAAGACATACAGCCAGTGGGTCACAGTGCTGCATAACATGTAGCAGGTACACCTACATCAATCGTGGACTTGTGTATGTTGCCATCATTGCCAACTATGAGCACCCCTTTGACCCCTTTATGTTTGGAGATCCTATCCAGGTTGTCTGCTACGGACTGCAGGACGGGCAATCACAACAGCTTGTCTTGTGACGTTCACGACTTCGTGTCATGAGAGCAAGCGGTTTGCAGAGCCCGCAACCAAAAGCCCCATCTGCACAGCTCAGCTGGCCATGGTTCAGCTGTCACAGGTTGTAGCTGACAAGCCTACCATGGCGTCGCTGACAACTATCACCAGACCGTAGTTCCACGCCCAAAAGCAGAGAATCTGACTTGGTGTGGCACCCAAGCGAGCCCTGGACCGCTTTGACTCAGATTGATGGACAAGCAGGAAAGGTCAGCAGCCGCAGATCAGCAACATGGCGTAACCACCGGCTCTTGTTGATTACAAATGTTTAGTGACTTGGGGTATAAGTGCTGTGCATCAGCTACGCCAGGTGTATTGAGACAGCTTGTCGCCAGTGGGACTGTTGTTTGTTATTCCTTGGTATGTTACGTACGGCGCAATAATGCCACAGCAATCTATATTGAGATCCATGATCAGCAAGCGGAGGTTCCAGCTGTTGCTGAGCTTGTGTCGAGCCCTTCCCGCCTTGCCTGTGCGGAGTTGGTACAAGGCGCCCAAACGTGCAAACCAGCACGTCTTTGAGTATTACAAGTACACATAGTCTGATGCTCAGCAAACGTACAACGATGGTCAGGACAGTGGGGTGCCGTGTGTTGTGTGGGGCTGAAGTGACTACCAGGTATGCTGCCAGGCTGGCGGTGCCAGCATGGCTGTACTTGTTTGAAGAGCCTTTGGACACCCATACTTTAGGAGAAGCACGGTGGCTTACGAGCAATCTACATGCCCAAAGACAGGTTATACGAGCAGGCAGCAGAGAGTGGGCTGCAGCCAGCTGGCACTGAGTGCCAAAACTGATATGGCGTGTTTCACCCGCCAACATTACATGGAGAAGCTTGGTGTATCTGACAAAGCAACCATTGACTTCAGTCGTAGTCAAGCCCAGTCTGCTGATGTCGTCTCAGAAACAAAGTGCTGTGCATGGTGTTCAACATGAAGGTGGAATGGCGCATTGGTGCCAGCACGGCTAGACGAGTTGATGCACGCCAACTATCCGAGTATGTGTGTTGAAGTAGACCAATGCTGCAGAGCTCTGCATACAAGTGTCCGCTAAGGGTGCCAGCACAACGGAGCATACAGTTGGACAGCACATGGAAACCCTGGAGGTTCGTGTCTTGGGTTTCGACTGCGAAACGGCGACTCTTGCACAATAAATATGCACGCAGCATCACAACAGTCAGTGCCTGGAGCAAGAGCACCTCTCAGGGGAAAAGGGGCTGCCATGGTTTCTCTCACACAAGTCCATCGGATGAGATGCAGTGTAGCTGCAGTACGACACACTCGTCAAAAATAATATAGATAGATGTCTGCAAGCAGACTGCAGAAGTTGCTTAAGCTGCTGGAAAGTAAGCTTCATCCAGGGCCACTGTCAATTCGCCGCATGCGCACGCTTGCTGAATGCTATCACTTGGCATACAGGCAACAATGACAGCACCAGGAAAGCAGCATCACGGCAAGTTTGCGAGATCGCAAAAGCCCACCCCTCGCAGCTGGCATCTATATCACGCAAGGTGCGTTGCTGTTGTGTACTATGCCTCAATTTAGTCTCACCTGATGGGGATTGTGAGAGAGAGTGGTGTTCCACACAACCTCAAATGCGTATGAGGGATGTTCATAACCAGCACAAGGTGAAGCAGGAGCATGGTCCATCTACTGCTGTACTGCAGGTGCATGCTCTGCTGTACCACAACAGCTGGGAAACACGGGTTATAGCAGCCGCTACCATCGGGGGCTTGGCAGATGTGTTTCCGCATCACAGTGCTAAGGACCTTGCAGCTGCCTGCAGCCTGGCAGGTGGACAACAGCAGTTGCAGGAGCAGCTGTGTTATCAGGTTGATGTCCCCCTTGCATCTTTTGACATTGGAAATGTGTTAAAGCACGGTGAAGTATTGCTGGCTTCTGGAGGCCAGGTGGGGCAACAGGCAGTGGCTGGGAAAGCGTGCACCACTTGTGTCAGCGTCCCTCAGTGAGGGTTGTACTGCTGCGGTACAAACACCTGCTTGCTTGTTCAGGCATTGAGCATGCATTGCAAGCTGCAGGTAGCTGTTTGGTGATACCAAGCATACCAACATGGCTGCAGTAAGCAGCTGATAGCAGTTTGCAGTACTGCTACAGCAGCAGTACTGCAAACCTGGATGTACCCCAAACTGTGAATCTTGTGTCAACACAGGAGTATGACATTGTCGACACGTCCCTCCCTCTGGCAGAGCGCGTGGCAAAGCAGCGGCAGATGCTCAGGGAGAGACTGGGTGAGTTGCAGCGTCAGCAGATTAGTTCCTGCACAACCCGTGCCTTAGCATGTATGTAGCAGCTGCCCCTTTGCAGAGATGCATGATCAACGCCAACACGCTTACAGCATAACCAGCAGAAGTGCTAGGTCGCTTAGTTGTTCAGCCAGCCACGATCATCCGCCACATTCAAGCTAACTGCTGTCATGTCAGAAGCCGACATAAGGTTCTGCAGCCTTCCTGGATAGAGAGCTTCTTAGGAATGCAGCGGCTTTCTGGATAGGGAGCTTCTTCAGTGTAGCAGCTTCACGTGACACACGATTGGCTGTACATGCTATCAGCGACACACCCAATAGCCCTTGCACCTGCACCTGTTCTACCTTGTCAACTGCAGGTCTCGAGAAGAGTCTGGGTGGCAAAGGCTTTGAGGACATCCTGAACACTGATGAGCTGGTCAACGAGTATGACCTTGCAGCAGCGCTAACAGAGCAGCCAGCCAAGCAGCACCGCAGCAAGAGCAGCAGGGGCAGCGGCAATGGTGGACGGCAGCGGTCAGCAACGCCTGAGAAGCAGAGTGCAGCTGATCTGTTGCGTGACAGCGGCATGAGTGCCAGGGAGCGTAACAAGATGAAGCGCAAGTTCAAGGCACTGCAGCGGCAGGACTCTATGAGAGCAGGGTGTACAGACACCAAGAGCAGGGTGAGCAACAGCAGCAGCAGCAACCAGGCACTGTACTGTCTTTGATCAACATCGCACTGTGCTGGTGAGGTACATTGCAGTGTTTTTGTATTTTACAGGCCCTTTGGCTGGGTTGTACGAGTTTCAGGTCATCTTACATCAGGCTTGTATGTTTCTTTCCCTGTGTACTGACTCATTGCTCTGCTGTAGATTGGTGGCAGCAGTGGGTGTCGTGAGGACAGCCCTAGCTCACCAGTCAGGCCATCAGGAGGCTCTGGCACAACTCAAGCAGCAGCAGCAGCAGTGGCGGCAGCGGGCGCAGCAGCAGGTGGTGTTCTGAGTGATGAACAGGCAGCAGAGCAGGATCAAGCTGAGGTGAGGTCAGGATTACACTGGTGAAGCAGCAGCTTGTAGTCACCCTCACACTGGGACATAGGTACTGACGCTGCCTACATGTTGCATCCGGGTCTGCCCTGAAGTCACCAGTCATATATAAGTAGATAACCCAAAGAATGGTCAGAGCAGTAAACCTGATGCAGCATGTGTGGCTGTTGTCCTGGTCCTTGCAGTGGCAAGCGATTGAGTGTGGCAGCTGGCCTTTTCAGCGTCTTGCTGATCAGCTCTGCAACGACGTGTTGAGTCCGGTGTGGATAATCCGTCATGGTGCTGCTGCTGGGCTGAGGGAGCTGTTGAGGGTGCAGGCAGCAGCTGCAGCTGTGGAGGCGCCGCTGCTGGACAACACATCAGGCTGGGCAGCACCAGGGGGTGCAGGTGAGGAGGTTGTTTGGCTGGTGTTGGAAGCGAGTGGATTATTATTGTCTCTTAAAAGCCTGGCTGGGAATGATAGCAGGGCTGACTGGCCGACAGTATGTGGGGTATGGAGTAATAGCCTGGCAGCTTGGGTGAAGATGGGTGCAAAGCAGCAGCGGTATTGAGGGCAGATGCTTGCAGCTCCTGTAGTGTTGTTATGTAATGGCTTGATATGTGATCAGCAGTCACACGCAGGTGCAATCACTGCAACCTGGCTGTACGTCAAGACTCCTGCTGAACATGAAAGACGATTGGTGCTCATGGTTTGCGTTTGCAGGTTTGCGCCGTCTTGGCGTGGTCATGCCTGATGCAGTGGAGTCAGCTGCTGCTGCCAATGCTGCCTGGCTTGAGGACGTCATTGAGCACCTGCTGTGTGTTCTGGCGCTGGACAGATTCGCAGACTATGTCTCAGATCAGGTCAGCATATATCCCGCCACTGGCTGTCATGTGTCAGCATTCATTGGCAGACACCAGCGTGATCGGTGCTTCAGGTTGCAGCTGTGACTGGCATACCCTTGACAGAAGCCTCAGCTGATGAGCTGTTGTGGTAAATATGTTTGCATGCTGTTGTTGTGTCTGTAGGTTGTGGTCCCTGTTCGTGAGACTGCTGCTCAAGCCCTTGGCGCCGCCCTGCAGCCAACCTCCCTGTCCACCCTGCAGAGAGTCTTGCAGCTTCTCAGCAGCATGCACAACCACCACGAGTGGAGTGTGAGACATGGGGCCTTCACGGGCATCAAGTACCTGCTGGCATCACGACCAGAAGCTGCTGAGGTGCTGTTGCCTGTGGCACTTCCAGTGCTGCTAGCTGGGCTGCAGGACAAGGATGACAGTGTGCAGGCAGCTGCGGCTGAGGCTCTGGTACCTATGGCTCCGCTGCTGTTGACCCTGGCAGGGTATGAACAGGTATGATAACAGTTACCTGGAGCAGAGTGCATGCAAAGGTTTCCCTGTGTAGCATGATATGCTAAGGACAGCTCCTCTTTGTGGATACGCCATGTATCACTACTGCTATAATTTGGGATGTGTTGCTTGTCCTGCAGACTGTAGACCAGTTGCGCAACATCTTGTGGCAGCTGCTAGCATCCCTTGAAGAGGAGCTCTCAGTGTCGACCAGCAGTAGCTTGAGTTTGCTGGCCGCCCTTTACAGTCCACCTGCACAGTTCACAGCAGATGCATCGCTGGCAGTCCATATACCTAATCTATGGCCTTTCCTGCTTCATAACATGTCATCAGTCCGGATGGCTGCAGCTACGACGCTGGAGCGTCTTGCATCAGCGGATTGTGACTCGGCGCTTGCTGCTGCCCTGGGAGCTGTTGATGGCTCTGCAGTGCGGGGTGTGTGGTTGAAGCCTGTTGCTGGGTCCTGCTTGCGACTACTGCTGCAGTGTCTGGTAACAGAGAGGGATGCTCGCGTGCAGCAGGGGCTGGTGAGGGCCTGGAGCACTCTGCTGCACCAGGCTTCTGCTGCAGACGTTGCTGCTGGTTTGTCAGTACAAGACCTCAGGGCGATGCTGGCTCTGATGGCCACGCCATGTGGTCATGCGTTGGACGGCAGCTTGCTGGTGTTGCCTTATCAGGGTAGGCTGGTAGGCTGGGGCTCTGAAGATGCCGAGGAAGCAGGGCTCTGTGTCAGGTAAGCACTCAGCTAGCATAGTGGGTGTTCACGGCTGGAGTAGCTGAGTCAAGTAGGCTTGCCGTGTTGTCTACTGGCACCGCCACCCTATGAATAAGCTGCGACCCTGGGGCCTGACTGCTTCCAAATGCGGCAAAGTCACTGTCTGCATGGTGCTGCAGGCCAGCCAAGAGACAGAAGGTGAAGGCAGAGCCCAGCAGTCAGCGCAGCAGCTCTCAGGACCTTTCTGGTCTGCTGGGTTCAGCATCAGGTGCTGCTGGCAATGGCAGTGTTGCTGGTGTCAGTGGTGGTGGTGGTGCAGGGTTGGAGTTGGACCCTGACAGTTGGGCGGGTATGGATGATCAAGAGGCGGCAGTGAGGATGAGGATCACTGCAAGCAAGGCTGTGGCACAACTGTGCTGGAAGCTGCAGGGGCAGGTGGGCGGAGCTGACCTTATCACCCACCTAGGACCCAAATGATGCTGACACTGGCCGATCACTGCAAGTTGTCGTCCTATTCTGCACAGCCAAGAAGGTAGATATATGTCCATAGGAGACAGCCTCATGTGTGTTGTATGCGTTGCAGGAGCCTCCTGTACTTCCTGGTCTCCTGTATCAGCAGTTGCAGCAGCCATCAGCTAGCAGCAGGATCACAGCATCACTCACAGTCCTACACTGGTTGCAACTGGTGGCGGAGAACTGCAGGGATGCAGCAGCAGAAGCAACTGCGCAACAGCCTGCAGCAGAAGATCCAGCAGCAGCTTCAACCACAGCAGCGGCAGAGTCTGCTGCAGTCAGTAGTGTGTCTCTTTGTGCTGCCATCAGTGCCCAGGTGCCCGAAGCGCTGCCTGATACTTGTCTGATGTATCTTGGTGCACCCAGTGCCAGCTGCCCATCACCTCCCACCACTGAGCCTTACAGTGAGCTGTCACCTCTGTACGCACGTATGCGCAAGGACCTGTATGCCCTGGTGAATGCTAGCTTACAGGTATGCAGATATGATTGCAGCCACTTTGGTGTGCTCAAGCTTGTTGAGCTGGACAGTTGGGTAGTCTAGTGATCTGCTCCTGCTGACATGTGCAGCCTTTGTTCACCCCAGCACATGTTTGATTATACAGCTCAACCGTAGGCCAGGGGAGCACAGGCATCTACGTCAATACTAAATACTGTTTTAGTATATAGGTAAGTGTTTTGATGCCATGTATTCTCGTATGATGTACTGTATACCTGCAGGTTGGTGCTGTGCTGACTTCACCAAACGGCATGCCCCTTGAGTTGGTGAGCAGTGATGGTGCCATAGCCATGGCTGCAGCAGTGCCTCCTGAGGGGGATGTGGGGGACGTGGCACAAGCAAAACTGGCAGTACTGCAAAGTGCAACACACCTGCAGGTGAGATACACAGGATCAGGACTCCCAGCTGCCTTCACTCTACTGTTCGAGAGTAACTGCTTGTGTTTCTGTGGCTTTGTTTTGCTGTGTGGTTGAATGGTGTGCAGTATTGGTGCTTTGCTACCTGACCCTCTATGTATAGGAAGCTGGTGGCTGGGCACATTGTCCTGTACCTCATCACTTGTCGATGGCTGCTTGATTCCAAGCTCCAGGCAGTCAACATACCAAGTTACCAAATCACTTCACACAATATTGACTGCTCACAACAGGCATGTGTCAACGTGTGTGCAGTTGATGGAGGCGTACCTTCACACCTCAGCTTGCCTGGTGTTGGCTTCTACTGTTGTTGGCAGTGGCCGTCTGCCTGCCAAGCTCAACACCGTGATCCAGAACCTCATGGCTGGTTTGAGGAAAGAGCCAGTGGTGGCACTGCAGGAGGTGGCAGCAGCAGCAGTAGCAGAGCTGATGATGGGAGTGGCGGCCCGCAAGCCCTGTCCCAATGATAAGCTGGTGAAGAATCTGTGCAGCATGGTGTGTGGTGATGCTGCTGAGACACCAAATGCTGTTGCTGCTGAGGGTCTTAGGTGAGTGTGGATACTTGGGATCCAGATATGGTATGGCAAGTTCTCTATGACATGCTTCAGTAGTGGGTGAAGTGTGGTCTGGTGATCCAACCCATGGACAGCAGGAGTGCCTATGTGCTGTACCCAATATCTATCTGTCCTGTTGTGGTCACTCGCATTGCTCAAGGTGACTCAGCTACTTGCATGTGACAGTCAGCCACGATTGAAAGTCAGTTGAGGTTGATGCAGGGTGCTGTCAGGCCCAAATGTATGTTGCACACTACGTACATGGCTGATACCTGTGTGTCTTCGTCTGCTTCCTGTTCTTGTAGTCCTGATGAGGATGTTCTGGCAGCCAGGCTACTGTCACACTCTCAGGCCAGCACCAGTGCTCCGGCACCTCCGGGCAACACTGAACACAACAGCAGCAACAACAACCATGCGAATTACACTGCAGCAGCACCTCAGGGATCATCTTCTGCAGATCCTGCTGCTGCCACTGCTCGTGTGGGTGCTGAATGTGCATTGAAAGCAGTGTGTAGCAGGTTTGGTGCTCAGCTGTTTGGCCAGCTGCCATGTTTGTGGCAATTGATGTCAGGGGCCCTGGGTGCTGCTGCTTCTGCTGATGGAGCACCTGGAGGAGATGCCCAAGGGCTGATCAATGCAATGCAGGTAGAAACTATCCGAATGCATAATAGCATCAATACCAACCAAGGCATGTGTGTAATCCTCTGTAGTTTTGCCATTGCGTGAGTGATACAGCAGTCATTCGCCTGTCTGTGCGTCAACAAGCAGACCTCTGAAACGCTCCAACAGTACTTGTATCTTGTGCTAAATGTCCTTATGTCCAGATTGTCAAGACTGTGGTTCCTCATCTACACATCAGCCTCATCCCTCAGGGCCTGCAGCTGCTGCCCCAGATTTGTGGCTGTCTACGGCATCAGAATGCAGCAGTACGGCTAGCAGCAGCACGCTGTCTGGCAGCACTAGCAGCAGCACATCCAGAACCAGTGCTGCCGTCTTTGCTGAAGCAAGTCGTACCGCTTTTGAGCGGCACAAACCCAGTTTCAGCTCGACTAGGTGCAGTAGAAGGCATGGCACAGCTGGTGAGTCAGCTGCAGCGGCAGCTGGTGCAGTATACGGTGCTGTTGGTGGTGCCACTGCTGCGGCGAATGTCTGATCCAGTCGGAGCAGTGAGACGCAAAGCTGCATTGTGCTTTGGGTCACTGACAGCGCTGTTGCCACTAGCACAGGGGTTACCTCTACCCTCTGGGTTGGATGATGATCAGCGGGTGTCAGCACAGCAGGATGGCGAGTTTTTGAGTCAACTGCTGGACAACAGGAAGGTTGAGGACTACAGCTTACCTGTGCAGCTCAAGGTGGGGTAGTTAGTGTTGTCAGGTGTATGGCACATACACTCTGAGTGTGTCATACAGTACAGGGCACAGTCTGCTGCACTTGCAGGATGTTGTGCTGAGTGCCAGCCTGCTAGTACTCCGTTGCAACAGGAAAGGAAGTGGCTGGACACGCTGGGTGTTATTTGGTCTGCAGGTTGAGTTGCGGCGCTATCAACAGGAAGGCATCAACTGGTTATCATTCCTGCGGCGTTTTGGTCTCAATGGCGTGTTGGCTGATGATATGGGGCTGGGCAAAACACTGCAGGCGACAACAATCATGGCTTGTAGCGCAGTAGAAAGAAAGGCAGCATCAGCAACGGCAGCAGATGCTGCAAGCAGCAGCAAATCAGCTGAACAGCAATCAGTCTCCAAAGACGGCACATCAGGTAATGCAGCAGTGCCAGCTACTACAGGATTACAGAGTCAAAGTGCAAGCATACTGCCCTCTCTTGTAGTATGTCCATCCACACTGGTTGGTCACTGGGCTCATGAGATCAACAAGTATGTTGACAGCTCAGTGTTGAAGCCACTAGCTATCAGTGGGATTCCTTCAGAGAGGTCAGCAGCAGCCCGGCTGTTGGGCAAGGATGGTCACAACATTGCTGTGATCAGTTATGAGGCTCTGAGGTCAGATGCTGAGTGGGCGGCTGGTGTGTCATGGGATTATGTCATCCTTGATGAGGGGCATGTCATACGCAGCTCCAAGAGCAAACTGGCTTTGGTGAGTGGTCTGTTGTTCATCTTGCTGATACTGATATACACAGTGATGAAGCCGTTTATGTTGGTTCTCAAGGCACAGCTGGTGTTGAGCTTGCTTGCTACCTTGCCATGCTGATGTTCAAGCGTCTGTTCTCAGCTGTTCTCTAGCTATATGTACAACTTGCCAGGGCAGATGTATGCATGTTCAGAAGCAGTGCACCCATGTCATCAAGCAGTAAGGCTATGTCACTTGGTTGCAACGTCTGCTCCTGCTGCTGCTCTGATGTGTTCTGCATTCAGGCTGTAAAGCGCCTCAATGCCCAGCATCGTCTTGTGTTGTCTGGTACACCCATTCAGAACAGTGCTCTGGAGCTGTGGAGTCTATTTGACTTCTTGATGCCAGGGTTCCTAGGAGGTAAGCGTCACTGGCATGAGGATGGTGGTGGCGCAACATCACATCTACCTCAATCACATTGCACAGCTGTCAGCAGCACCAGGAGTATTGGCATATATCAGAGTCCAGCTATCGCCTGCTTTTTGTTCCGTGCTGTCTGTGCATATCACCAACCTTCCTTGCTTCCTTGTTCATGCTTCCTTGTTCATGCTTTCAGGTGAACGTGAGTTCAACTCGCGCTTTGGTCGTGTGGTCAATGCCGCCAAGTACAGCAAGAAAGGCAGCAAAGAGGCTGAAGCTGGCACACTGGCCCTTGACGCGCTGCACAAGCAAGTCATGCCGTTCATCCTCAGACGTACCAAGGCACAAGTACTGCAGGACCTGCCACCTAAGATCGTCACTGATGTGCTGTGCAAGCTGTCCCCCATACAGCAGCAGTTGTATGAAGACTTCTCAGATAGTCAGGCTCTAACAGAGGTCACAGGAACCCTGCGGCAGCAGCAACAGCAGGCAGCAGCAGATGCAGGCAGCAGCAAAGCAGGTGAAGGCAGTACAGCAGAGAGACATGTGTTCTCTGCGCTGCTGTATCTCAGGAAGTTGTGCAGTCACCCATTGTTGGCCCTAGACTGGTCGGTGCCGGCACACAGAGATGCCTGTCAGCATGTGCTGGGTACTGCTACTCAATCAGCAGCAGAAGCGGCCTTGAGGGCATTAGATCATGCTCCTAAGCTCTTGGCGCTGCAGGATATCCTAGTGCAGTGTGGGCTGGTAGCAGCAGAACAGACGGTAGGAAGTGGGGGTAGGGGCAGCAGTAGCTTTGCAGCAGCAGCAGCAGCGGAGCTTGCTGATCTATCTGAAGGCAGCAGTTACTCTGGTCACCGCCTGTTGGTGTTTGCCCAGCTGAAGGGTATGTTAGATCTTGTAGAGTCTTGTCTACTGAAGCCTCTAGGGGTGACTCACTTACGGCTGGATGGTAGTGTGGATGCATCAGCTAGATTTAGTGTAGTACAAAAGTTCAACTCAGACCCGACTATACAGGTATTGCTGCTGACCACACATGTCGGTGGTCTAGGACTGAATCTGACATCAGCTGATACAGTAGTGTTCTTGGAGCATGACTGGAACCCCATGAAAGACCTGCAGGCCATGGATAGAGCACATAGGATAGGACAGACTCGTACAGTGAATGTGTACAGACTACTGATGCAAGATACGCTAGAGGAGAGGATTATGTCATTACAGCAGTTCAAGTTGGATGTAGCTAATGCAGTGGTGAACCAGGATAACATGTCCATGTCAGCGATGGACACTGGGCAGTTGCTGGACCTGTTTGCTGCACCTACTGCAGCAGCAGAAAAGCAGCAGCAGCAAGAGGAGCAGCAACGAACCTCTGCTGCTGCTGCTGCTGCTGCTGCTGGGAGTGTCAAGGATGCCCATGAGGCTGCTGAGGGACTTGGTCCTTCTGCTGGTGCTGGTAGCAAGAAGAAGAGTGCTTTGCAGGCAATGTTGGACAACATGGGTGATTTGTGGGATGAGACTCAGTACCAGTCAGAGTTTGATATGAAGGGCTTCATGCAGAAACTGGCAAAGACGCAGCAGCAACAATGACGCAGACTATAGGCTGGCTGCTGTAACAGTTGGTTGATCACCTGTATGTTCTTTTGGGTTTGGGCTTGAACTTCTGTGCTGCTTACTTGCATAAGGACAATGAGTTGGCCTGGACTGGTCCGGTGCAGCAGACTTGTAGCGAGGGTGTGCTTGAATGGAGGCCTAGCAGACAAAGACTTGGTTTCTGTATTGCTTGACCCCTGGCTGTGGTGGTATAGGTGACGTTGTCGTCAACAGCGTCTCTACCAGCATACGTTATAATAGCGTGACTGGTCCTGTTTATCTGCGAAGACTATTAGATGCCTTTGTTGGTTGCAAAGTGACACAGCACTTTTGAACTGACGCAGCTGTGCTGCTTGCGTGCATGTCAATTCTGTCTTGTTCACAGTTACAGGCCGTTGGCACTGTTTGCAGCAGTGTACAAGGCTGCATGGTGCTGATGCTGGTGGGCCGCCTGCGTGGCTCCCTTTGACATCAGTGGTTGCTGAATAAGCATGCACTGTGCAGTGCACTTGTAGTACTTTCAAACCACCAAGCTGGTAGCAGTAGCAGCAGCAACTAGCTGCTGGTACCAAAAGGCATTGAAGCTGCGTGGTTTCTTAGAATTCAAACGCTGGTGGCATGAGGTCACACTCTGTTGAGCTTTGTTCAAGTTGCGTCGTGATCGCCCCTCTGGTCGGGTCAAGCGCGCATAGCGCACACCCCCTGACTTGCCGGGACAGCGAGTGCGAACGTTGTAACAGTTGCGTCCTGGCTGGTGCTGCACCTACAAAGTACAGTTATGGCAATGAACATGTTTACGCTGTGGTCAATAGTGCAGACACTTAGTGTACGTGGCATTGCAGGGACTGCGGTGCGGTCAGTAGATTGCGTACGTAAGGAATCAGGCACGTAGTCTACTTGCAGGACCCATGTTGAGAAACGCAATAAGGCTGGACAGGAGATCTAGAGCACAGTCCGGACGCAGAATGAAAATCTCACTCGTCGTCTGCGTGGTGGTGGCGTTGGGCATACAGGCAAGTAGTGGTGATGCTCGATGACTCTCTGTGGTCTCTATATTTTGTATGAAATTTTGGTCAGTGAGCAACTGCAGTGTATGTGAATGTGCGTGCGAAGCAGACATGCAGTGCCAAGTGCTTTCGTACATCAGCGAGGGACTGATATCAGTCAGTACAGCGCTGTATAAGCTTTCTGAACTGTTACCAGTTCTACAGCACGAACGCTGAGCGTTGCGATACGTGCATGCCAGCAGGGTGTAGCTGGTCAGGCCAAGCCCAGGACAGCAGACCCAGCTGGCTCTCTACTTGAGGCCCTCGGCAAGAGCGCACCACAAGTACGGAATCTTCTCACAATAATCAATATAACAGCTACCTCAGTACCGAAGAACACAGTGGGAACACTGTTTGCCCCCAATGACGCGGTAAGCTTTGCAGGGACTCCTGGCAGAGATGGACCAGCCCAGCGGCAGCTGCCGAGGTCCAGCAGGCTTGGTTATGTACCGTTGCTGCTCAGCACTCTTGACCGTGTCACTCTCCACAGATTGATGCACAGCATATCAAGCAAGCCCTTCTGCTGAGGCTGTGCAGGCATGCAGATGTGTAACAAGATGTATAGCGTCGACCTTGCCAAGTTGATTATACACTCACCCACCACTGATCATTGCTGCTGCCTGAACTGTCTTTGCTTATCAATAGGCAGTGGCAGCTTTCTTGAAGGCCATGGGTCTGACAGCCAAGGACCTTCAGGCA
>JARWLF010000236.1:0-22171 GCA_029853055.1 Scenedesmus sp. KT-U | reverse complement strand
AGGCCGGCGGGGCCGCCGCCGAGGCAGAGGATCTTCATGGACTTGGTTCCTGCCGGCAATACACCTCGAAGAAAGGCTGCCATTCGACAGGGTGAGTTTCAAGCTTGAAATATTCGGGCTCGGAATGGCTCGTCTCGCGCGACAAGGCTCGCGTGCCGACGACACCGATCAGCCCTCCGGTGGACCGCCGGCGCGCACAGGCCGATGCGGCACGGCTCGCGGAGCCGTCAAGCTCTGCAGCTTGTCCTTGACGTCGTTAGGCCACGGCATCGACGTGTGCGTATCCAGCCAGCTCGCGGCGAGGACCTGGACCACTGCCCAGCGCTGCTCGTCTTTGCAATGGATGGTGTGGGCGAGCCTGACCGAGGACTTGCCGACCTCGAGCACGCTCAGGCGAAAGGTCAGCCTGTCTCCAAAGAACGACGGCTTGGAGAAGTCGCACGACAGGTGCACCGTGGGCGTGCCCCAGCGCTCCTTCCAGATGATCTCGTGCCAAGGATAGCCGATATCGGCCCAGAATTCCTCGACGACGCCGTTCAGGATGTTGAGATACGCCGGATAGTAGGCTGTACCGGAGATGTCGCAATCGCCGAACGAGAGCATCCGGTCCGTGGTGAAGCAAACAGTCATGCGGCCCTCCCCTCACGCCACCATCGCGGATCGGCGTCGAAGGTCAAGGCCGTGCGCGACCGATGCTCACTCGCCGCGTGTGAGACCGGCAGGATCTTCGTCGGGAAGGCGGCTCGGCGCCTTGGCAGAGCGCCGGAAATCGAATGCGTTCGCATGTTTCAATGCGACCCACTATGCTCCCACCACGCCGGTGCAGCCCGTGATGCATACTCCGGATAACGAGCGCGTCGTCGACGACGGGCGCTGAGATGCTTGCTTCCGCATTCACTTTTTGGTCAACTCAGACACCTTGTCGCAAGACGGGCGACAACCGCGGCCGCCGCTCCGCCAAGAGGCGCAACGGCAGCCGCGGGATCGCGATCGTTTCGACGCGGCCTCGAACGACACCACGTCGACGCAGCGATGATTGCGCCGGCACCTGTCCTTTTTTGCTGTATCTAGCTAACTTGTACTTGTAGGATATCGGAGAATACCTGAGACGGTGCCTGATTTCTGCTCCGCTGCCACAAACTCCCCAAAAAACAACTTGATCATTTCAGGCTTGAAATATCTCATCGGGTCTTCCCGGCACCGCGAGACCATCGGCTCGCGCCGCCGGTCCAGAAATAGGAAGGGGAACGTGATGAGCTTCGAGACCTATCGATCCCGTTGCCTGACGGCACTGGTTGCCGGGTTGCTGGCGTTGGGCGCCTCCGGCCCGTCCGCGCAGGCCGAGGAAGTGATCAGCGCGGCGACCGCATTCCCGCGACAACTCGCCTTCTCGCAGAGCTTCCTCGGTTTCGTCGATCTCGTGAACGAGCGCGGTGCGGGCGTGGTGCGCATCGATTATCGGGGCGGCCCCGAGATCATTCCGCAGAATCAGCAGATGGATGCCGTGTCGCGTGGCGTCATCGACATGCATTACGGACCCGCGAGCTTCCATCTCGGTCGCCTGCCGGAGGCGGACGCCTTTGTCGGAAGCACCGTCACCGCGATGGAGGCCCGCGAGAACGGCGGCTTCGACCTGATGCGCGAGGCCTTCGCGGAGAAGCTCGGCGTGGAGCTCCTCGCGCATATCGACAGCGGTGTTCAATTCTACATATATACGATCAACGAGCCACGCCGCACCGCCGACGGCGATCTCGACCTGAGCGGTCTGACGATTCGTTCGCAGCCGATCTACAACGCCTTCTTCGAATCGCTCGGTGCCGTGCCCGTCTCCGTCCCGGTGCCGGACGTTTATACGGGCCTCGAGCGCAACACCTTCGACGGCGCCGGCTGGCCGATCATCGGCATCCAGGACCTCTCCTGGGATCGCTTCCTGCGCTACCGCGTCGATCCCGGCTTCTACAACACCGACCTCGTGGTCGTGATGAACCCCCGGCGCTGGGAGAGCCTGAGCGAGGAGGCGCGGCGGATCCTCGTCGACACGGCGATCGAATACGAGCGTATCTCCTACGAGGCTTTCCAAAAGGAGATCGCGGAGACCGATGCTCGGGTGCGCGCGGGGGGCATGACCATCGTCGAGCTCGAGGGAGAGGCGCGCGAGCGCTACCTCGATCAGGCTTTCGACGCCGCCTGGGCGCGCATGGAGGCGGCGGGCACGCCACGCTTCGAGGCCTTGCGCGAGCGCTACTACCAGCGCTGAGCGCACCCGACTCGGCAGGCCGCCGACGTCCCGACACCGAAGCGGCGGCCTCGAGCCGCCGCCTCTGCCCCACCAATCAGCCTGGAACGACGATGAGCCGGCTCGTTCGCCTCTACGATCTCGCAATCACCGCCCTCGCCTGTGCGGGCGCCGCAGCGATCGCCTTCATGACCGTCTCGATCGCTGTCGACGTCGTCCTGCGCAACGCCGGAATGCGCCCGTTCCAATGGACGAGCGCCGTCGTCGAGTACATGCTTCTGTTCGTCACGATGGCCGGCGGGCCATGGCTCGTGCGCTCTGGCGGACACGTCGCCATCAACTCCTTCGCCGACGCCCTGCCGAGACGGCCCCGGCGCATCCTCGGCCGGCTCATCCTTGCCGTGTGCGCGGCCGTGCTCGCGCTGCTTGCCTGGCGCGCGGGATTGATCGCGTTCGAGCGGACGAATGCCGTGGACATGCGCTCCATCAACATCCCCGGCTGGATCACCTACGCGATGCTGAGCGGCGGCTTCGGGTTGATGGCGATCGAGTTCCTGCGGCTCCTTGCATCCGGCGTCTACCGCGCTGGCGGCAACGCGGCCCATTGAGGGGGCGGGCACGATGTCCTGGTACGAGGCCGGTTTCCTGATGCTCGGCGGCATTCTCGCCATGATGATGGTCGGAATGCCTGTCGCGGTGGCGTTCTTCACGATCAACATCGTCGGCGCGCTGATTTTCATGGGCGGCATCGTCGGCGTCGACCAATTCGTCGCCAACGCAACGGATGCGGTGACGAGTTTCACGCTCGTGCCCCTGCCCTTGTTTCTACTCATGGGTGAGCTGTTCTTCCATACCGGGCTCGCCATGCGGGTCTTCGACGCTCTCGACAAGTGCATGGGCGGGATCAAGGGGCGGCTATCCTACCTCACGGTGGGCGGCGGCACCCTTTTCGCCGCACTCTCCGGGTCCTCGATGGCGAACACCGCGATGCTCGGTAGCCTCATGGTGCCGGAGATGACCAAGCGGGGCTACAAGCCCCACATGATCACGGGTCCGATCATCTCGACGGGCGGGCTCGCCATGATCATCCCGCCCTCGACGCTCGCTGTTCTGCTGGGGTCGCTCGCGCGGATCGACGTCGGCGCGCTCCTCATCGCCGGTCTGTTGCCGGGCCTCCTCCTCGCGCTGATGTACATCGCGCTCATCCGGCTGCAAGTCGCCATCGATCCGACGGCCGCGCCGGGATACGAGTCGCAGCCACCCCCTCTCTCGGAGATCCTGCGCGGCCTCGTCGTCGACGTCCTGCCGATGGGCTTCATCGTGTTCAGCGTCGTCGGCCTCATCCTGCTCGGCTGGGCGACGCCCACCGAATCGGCCGCCTTCGGCGCGCTCTCGGTCCTCGCCCTCGCGATCGTGTACCGGCGTCTGACCGTCGAGGCCTTGGTGAAGGCGCTGCGCGGCTCCCTCGTCGTTACCGTGATGATGCTGATGATCATCGTCGGCTCGACGACCTTCTCGCAGATCCTGGCCTTCTCCGGCGCGTCGTCCGGCGTGATCGCATGGGCGACGGGCTTCGATCTCAATCCCTATGTCGTCTTGCTGATGATGCTCGTGCTGCTCATCGTGATGGGCATGTTCATGGATCAATTGTCCATGATGATGCTGACGCTGCCGGTCTTCATGCCGCTCGTCGCGATCATGGGCTTCGACCCGATCTGGTTCGGCATCGTCATGTTGCTCGCGCTGGAGATCAGCCTCGCGACGCCTCCCTTCGGTCTCCTTCTCTTCATCATGGTCGGCGTCGGGCCGAAGGGGACGACGCTCGGCGACGTCGCGCGCGCGGCGGCGCCGTTCGTCGCCTGCTCGCTTCTCCTGATCCTCCTCTTGACGGCCTTCCCCCAGATCGCGCTATGGCTGCCGAACGTCATGCGCCATTGACGAGCGCGAGCCCGGCAGCGGGGCGGGATCGCCGTCTCCTCACAGTCCCTTGGGGTGGGTCATGTATTCCTCGATGATGTCCGCGGGAGGCTTTGCGAACTCGCCCGCGCGGCTCGGGCCGAGACCGGTGAGGCGGCGCAGGCGCACGGCATTCTCCGCCGCCTTCACCGCGATCGGGATGCCGTTGACCACCGGCGCGCCGTCGACCGCGTGTCCGCGCAGGCGAGAGAACAGCAGCATGGGAATGCCGCCGCCGGGGATCAGCACCTCGACGCCTTCGGCGACGAGCGGGCGCGCCTGCTCCTCGAACAAGGCGAGCACCCGCTCGAAACGCTCCTGCGATTCGTAGGCGCGCAGGATCTCGCCGGGCTCGAACTGCATCGCATGAACGCCGCACACCCGCTTCTCGAGGCCGTATCGTCCGATCTGGTGGCGAAACCAGGGAATGTAGCGGCGATTGATCGTCACGATGCCGCTGCGCTGCCCGAGCGTGCAGGCATGCAGCATCGAGGCCTCGCCGAGCGCGACGACCGGAATGTCCGCGACCGAACGCGCCTCGTAGAGGCCCGCATCCTGAAAATGCCCGATGACGAAGGCATCGTAGCCCTCGCGCTCGGCGCGGACCGCATTGCAGATCACCTCCCGCGCGCAGCGATGCTCGACGATGGCATGCGCGTAGCTGTCGTGCGGCGTGATCCCATGCACGACGACCTCGGTGCCGGGATCGACGATCTCCGCCAGATGGCGACGCAGGTGATCCCAGTAGAGCGCCCCGTTCTCGTAATCGACATAGCTCTGATACCAGATGCGAATCGGCTGCATCGCGCCGCACTCCCCTTCCACGGTCATCACGATGTGGCTCTACAGAACGGGCGGCCGAGCGAGGCCGTGATGGCGCAGCATGGCCGCGAAATCGGCGAGACGCTGCTCGCGATAGGCCTCGCGGTCGACGCCCTCCCAGTCGAGCAGCCCCCGCCCCGTCGTCAGGCCGATCCGGCCCTCGCGCATGTTGCGCTCGATGATCTGCGGCGCGGCATAGCGCTCGTCGTCGAGGGCCGAGGCGAGATAGCGGCTCGCGTAATAGAGGATGTCGCCGCCGCCCCAGTCGACGAACTCGAGAAGACCGAGCACGGCGAAGCGGAAGCCGAAGCCGTACTTGATCGCGCGGTCGATCTCCTGCGGGCTCGCGACCCCCTCCTCGACCATGCGCGCCGCCTCGTTCATGGCGAGCGCCTGGATGCGCGGGACGATGAAGCCCGGGCGCGCGGCGCAGACCACCGGCACCTTGCCGACAGCTTCCAGCCGCTCCTTCAAGGCCTGCGTGACCGCCGGATCCGTGTCGCGCCCGGGGGAGAGCTCGACGAGTGGTACGAGATAGGCCGGGTTCAACCAATGCGCGTTGAGGAAGCGCTGCGGACGCGCGATCGCGCTGGAGAGGTCGTCGACGAGGATCGTGGAGGTGGTCGAGGCGAGGATCGCGTCCGGGCTCATCGCGGCGCTGGCGCGGGCGAGGACGTCGCGCTTGAGGTCGACGATTTCCGGCACGCCCTCGAAAACGATGGCGGATCGCGATAGAGCCGTGTCGGCCGCTCGTGCGGGCAGGACGGACACCCGCGCCGCGATGGGCGCGACCGCCGCCTCGTCCATCAGGCCGATCCGGGCCAGGATCCGGAGCGTCGCCTCGATTTCCCCGTGCGCTTGCGCAGAGAGCGTCTCGAACGCCTCCGCCTCGCGGGGCTTCACGTCGATCAACGCCACCTCGTGGCCGCAATAGGCGAAGACGACCGCGATGCCGCGTCCCATGCGGCCGGCGCCCAGACAGGCGATCGAAGGGCTCATCGGGGTCCCTCCCGCATCAGATCGGCAAGCGCCGCGCGGTCGAGCCCGGCGAGACCGAGGCTGTCGAGCGTGCGGCCACCTGCCCGGAAATCCTGGGCGCAGACGGCCCCGCCGATGGCGAGGAAAGCGTCGGCGAGCGGCGTCCTCACGCCTGCGAAGCGGCCGAGCGAGGACAGGAAGGACAGACCGATCTGCGTGTCCTCGCGCATGTAGCGGTGCTCGGTGAGGACGAGACGCTCGCGCCAATCGCCGGAATCCGTCAGGCGGTCGTGCGAGCCCCGGCCGTACATCCACTCCTCCCCCTCGCGCGCATAATGGTCCGCGAGCGGGAAGTGCGGCGGTCCGTAGCCGAGCGCCTCGCGCACCGCGATACGCTCGGCATCGAGCGCATCGGTGACCCGGCGGATCGCGGGCTGCGTGCCCTCCTTGTGAATGTCCCATCGCTCGAAATGCTCGATCGGACCGGCATTCATGACGATCAGCGGCGGGTGGATGATCGGGCCGGCATTCATCAGAGCGGCCGAGAGCGCATCGCCGCAGCGCTCGATCACGCCGGGAAAGGCCTCGTCGAGAACGCGATGGGCATGGTCCGCGAGCGCGAGCGGGATCACGCCGGTGGGCAGCCGCTTGGCGCGGACGGTGATCGCCACCTCGAACGGCCCGTGCTTGCGCGCGAGCCAGGGCAGCGTCCCCGTCTCGGCATAGGCGACGGCGGCCCGGTTGCCGGCGGCACGGGCGGCCGCCGCGAAGATGTAGCTTCCGAACGTGCCCGGCGGCAGGAAGACCACCTGCCCGTCCTCGAGATGCGGCGCGACGCGCGCGGCGATGCTCTCCTGCGCGAAGGCTGGCGCCGGACATAGGACGAGCGCCGCCCCCGCGACGGCGTGGGCGATGTCGCTCGTCACCGCTGCGAGCCGCGCCTCGTGGCGGCCCCGATGGTCCTTGGCGAAGACGATGCCACCTTTCGCCCGATGGGCGTCGACCGCCGCCGCGTCGCGCCTCCAGAGCACGACCTCGTGACCGGCGAGCGCAAAATCGGCGGCGGCAGCGAAGGATCCGTTGCCGCCTCCGAGAACCGCGATTCTCATTCGTCTCTCCCCTTCTCGTCCGATCGCCGTCTCCCGCGGCGCCAGGCTACAAAGACAGCCCGCCGAGGCTGCCGCCGCCGCACACGAACAGAACCTGGCCCGTGACGAAATCCGCCTCGGGTGCGGCAAAGAACTCGACCGCGCGCACGACGTCGTCGACGGTTCCGAGACGGCGCACCGGCAATTGCTCGGCGATCCGGCGCTCGCGCTCGGAGCCCTGCGGGACGATGCCCCAGAAGTTGTCCGTGAGGATCGGGCCGGGCGCGACCACGTTGACGGTGATGCCATCCGGGCCGAGCTCCAGAGCCCAGGTCCGCGCCATCCCGTGCACGCCGGCCTTGGTCGCCGAATAGGCGGTGCGCGTCGGAACGCCCATGGCGGCGCGCGAGGTGACGAAGACGATCCGGCCGAAGCCCGCCGCGCGCATGCCGGGCAGAACGGACTGCGTGAGCATCATCGGCGCCGTCAGATGCAGCATCGCGAGCCCGGCCATCTCCGCGGGCGTCGCGTTCTCGACGAGGTTGGGCCAGACGAGGCCGGCATTGTGGACGACGTGGGTGAACGCGGCGCGCGCGGAAAGCTCGTCGCAGACGGCACGGACGGCAGCCTCGTCGAGGAGGTCGACGCGCAGGCTCTCGAAGCGCTCGTGCTGCCATTCGGGCGCGCGGCGCGAGAGGCCGACGACCCGGTAGCCGCGATCCAGCATGCGCCGGGCCAGGGTCTCGCCGATGCCGGAGCTGGTGCCGGTGACGAGGGCGACGGGATCGGTCATGCGGGCGCCTCCGGGCTGGATCGTGGAACGAGCGCGAAGACGCGCAAGGGGCTGCCCGAGCCACCCTCCACCTTGAGCGGGGCTGCGACGAGGAGCGCGCCGCGCGTCGGCAGCCGATCGAGATTGGCGAGGCACTGCAGCCCGTAACGGCCGGCGCCGTGCAGGATCGCGTGCGCGGGATAGGGCGGCGTGAAATGCGCGGCCTGGCCGGCATCGGTCCCCACCGTCTCGGTCCCGAAACCGAGGATGTCGCGCTCGTGCACGAGGAAGGACACCGCGTCCGCGTCGGGCCCCGGAGAATGGGCGCCGTCGGCGGCGAGCCCGACATAGGCGGGCGTTCCGACCTTGTGCGACCAGTCGGTGCGCAGGAGCACCCACGAGCGCGGCGGAATGCGCCCGTGCCGCGCTTCCCAAGCCACGAGCCGCGAGCGCGTGAGCACGAAATCGGGGTCCTCGGCGCTCTCGGCCGAGACGTCGATCACCACCGCGGGCGCGACGAAATCGCGCGCGGGGACCGCGTCGACCGTGTTGGCGGGCAAGTCTCTCCCGGTGATCCAATGGACGGGCGCGTCGAAATGGGTCCCCGCGTGCTCGCTGACGACGAGCGTGTTCCAGTACCAGGCCGGGCCGCGCGCGTCGTAGCGCGAGACGACCTCCCGGCGGAAGGGCTGGCATTGCCCGAATTCCGGCGGCAGCACGATGACGGGAAAGTCCGGCGAGAGGGCGTGCGTCAAGTCGACGATCTCGATGTCGCCCCCGGCGAGCCCGTCGCAGAGGAAGTCGAGGGCCCCCGCCCCTTGCGGTCGCGTGCCGCTCATCGTCCCATCTCCCGCTCGAGCAGCTTCGGATCGCGCCGCCAGCGCTCGGCGAGGTCCTTCGCGACGTCGCCGACGAAGCTGTCCTCGATCCCCTCCTCGAGCGCGCGCACGATCGCCGCGGCGACCTGACCGGGGCCGACCTTGGGCGGCGGCACCGCCTCGCGCCACGCGTCCTCGAGGGGGCCGACGAAGACCGCGCACACCCGCACACCGCCCGGCCGAAGCTCCGCGCGTAGATCCTGCAGGATCGACAGGCGCGCGGCCGCGCTCGCGGCGAAAGCACCGAATTCGGGCCAATTGGCGAGGGCGTGGACCGGCAGCACGTCGACGATCGCGACCGCATTGCTCGTGCCGTCCGCACCGCGGGCGCGCATCGTCGGACCGAAAGCCTGGGCGAGCCGGGCGAGGCCGACGGCGTTGACCTCGAGCTCGCGCTGGAGCGTCGAGACCCCGCCGCGGGCGAGAATGCCGCCGGGGCGCACGTGCTCGGCATTGTTGACGAGGATGTCGACCTTGCCGCCGATGGAGCCGGCGAGCCGCTCGACGCTCTGCGTATCGCTGACGTCGAGCGGCACGATCTCGATCCGCTCGTTCGCGCCGAGCGCCTCCGCCTCCGGCGCGCCGCGCCAGGCCTCGGCCACTCCGAGGAAGACGTGCGTCGCGCCGGCCTGCAGAGCGGCTTTCGCGATCGCGGCGCCGGTCGCCGTGCGGCCGTCGGTGACGAGGATTCGGCGGTGTCGCGGGCTTGCGGCGAGCTCGCGATAGAGCGGGTCGTCTCGCATGTGCGGGGTCTCGCTTTCGGGAAGCGCGACGAGCGCGACGTTGCCGACGCGGTCGTGGCGGGCGACGATGCGGGCGCGGCCCGGCACGGCCACGTCGCCGTGCAGGTGCGCGACCACGACGGGTCCGCAATCGAGGCGGACCGTGCCGATGCGCCAAGGGAGGCGCTGACGGAAATAGATCTCGGGCGAGGTTCGCACGAGCGTCTGGGCCAGGACCTGCGCGCCCTCCGGCACCTCGCGGAAGGCGAGCTCGGTCGAGAGGCAGCGCGGGCAGGCATCGCGCGGGGGATAGGCGATCGCGCCGCATGCGGCGCAGGCTTGCAGGCGCAAGACTCCGTCCGCCGTCGCGGCCGCCATGGCGAGCGCCGCGCGGCTTCGGGCGTGCTGGGGCGCGACGGCCGCCCGCGTCGGCTTCTGCGGATCCTTGCGCGGCGGCGGCGCGAGCGGCTCGGTCATGGCGCGCTCCCCCGCAGGATCGCGGCGGACGAGCACAGGCCGCGGTCGAAATTGATCATCCCGAAGCCGGAGACGAGCGCGGTGCGCGCGCCGACGACCTGGGCGCCGAGCGCCCGGCCGGTGATCTGGCGCAACGCCTCGACGAGCCCGAGATACCCCCCCGCCGCCCCCGCCTGCCCGACCGAGAGCTGCCCGCCCGACGTGTTGTGCGGCACGCTGCCGCTCGTCGTGAAGCCGTTCGCACGCACGAAGGCGGGTCCCTCCCCTTTGGCGCACAGGCCGAGATCCTCGAACTGCATCATCACGATCACCGGATAGTCGTCGTAGGTCTCGATGAGGTCGAGGTCGGAAGGGCCGATGCCGGCCTGCGCGTAGAGCTCGTCGACATCCAACGCCCACCCGCCGCGAAATTGGATCGGGTCGTCCGCATAAGCGTTGTGCCGCTCGATCGTGGCGAGGATCTCGGCATGCGGAAGGCCGAGCGCCTCCGCGACCTCCGGCGTGGTGACGAGGAACGCCTCGGCTCCCGCGCAGGGCATGACGCAATCGAACAGCGCGATCGGATCGGCGATCGGGCGGGCGGCGAGATAGTCCTCCAGCGAAAGCGGACGTTTCATGAGCGCGTGCGGATAGGCGAGCGCGTTCGCGCGCTGGTCGACGCAGATCTTGCCGAAATCCTCACGCCTCGCGCCGTATTCGCGCATGTAATGGTCGGTCAGGAGAGCAAACGAGGCATTGGGGCCGCCGAAGCCGTAAGGGTAGGCTGCATCCTGGGCGAAGCGCGAGAAGCTCGACAGGAGCCGACGGAAGCTGTCGACGTGGTTGGTGTCTCCCGCCACGCAGGCGACGATCGAGGCGTCCCCGGCCTGAACGGCCCGCGCAGCGCGCCGCAGGGCGACGACCCCGCTCGCGCCGCCCATCGGCACGTGATCGAGCCAGCGCGGATGAAGGCCCAGATGCTGGGTGAGCCCCACGGCCGTGTCGGGAAACAAGGTGAAGCTCGAGACACTCAGGCCGTCGATCTCGCCGGGCGCGATCCCGGCTGCCTCCGTCAGGGCGGCGAGGGCGCGGGCGATCCACCAATGCGCGCTCTCGATCGAATAGCGGACGTAGGGCACGCTCACCGGCACGGCGAGGACTGCGCCCTCGTAGGATCTGCGCGCGCGGTGCGGGAGCCTCGTCATCAGGCGGCCTGCCGCTTCTTGAGCTTGCGGGTGTCCACGCAGGCGGGAGTTCCGACGACGGCGTCGACGAGCGCCTTCAGCGCTCCGCGCTGGATCTTCTCGGTCGAGGTCAGCGGCAGGGCATCGACGAAGGCGACATGGCCCGGCGCCTTGTAATAGGCGAGGCGCTCCAGGCAATGGGCGACGAGCGCGCCGGCGAGGGCGACCCGCGCGGTCTCGTCGGCCGGCTTGTCGCGCGCGACGATCATGGCCGCGACCTCGTCGCCGCGCACGGGGTCCGGCGTCGGCGCCACGGCGACCGCGGCGACGGACGGGTGCTGCATGAGCACGCTCTCGACCTCGACGGCCGAGATGTTCTCGCCGGAGCGCCGGATGACGTTCTTGCGGCGGTCGACGAAATGGAGATCGCCGTCCTCGTCGGCGTAGACGACGTCGCCGGTATGGAACCAGCCGCCGTCCCACGCCTGCCGCGTCGCCTCGTCGTCTTTCAGATAGGCCGTGAAAAAGCCCCAACGCGGGTCGGGTCCGGCGCGACGCACGAGGAGCTCCCCCTGCTCGCCGGCCTCGGCCGGCGCGCCGTCCTCGCGCACGATGCGGACCTGCGTGCCGGGCCCGGGGCGGCCGAAGCAGCTCGTGCCGACCTTGCGCGGCTCCTCGCTCGCGATGATGGCCGCCGCCGCGCCCGTCTCCGTCATCGCCCACGCTTCGACGAGCGGAAAGCCGAAGCGCTCCTCGAAAGCGGCGTGCAGGCGCTTGTCGACGCCCGCGCCGAACCCGAAGCGGACCGCATGGGCGCGGTCCTCGGGACTCGGGGCGGCGCCCATCAGCATTGCCGGCATCACGCCGAGATAGTGGATCACGCTCGCCCGCGCCGCGCGCACGCTCTCCCACCAGGTCCGCGGATGGAAGCGATCGAGGACCGTGAGGCAGCCGCCGACTTCGATCGTGGCGAGGACCGAGCAGGCCATGGCGTTCATGTGGAAGAGCGGCAGCGGCGTGAGCATGCGGGTGCGCCCCTCCTCCAGGCGGCACAGCCCGCCGATGCGCGCATACCAGTCGCCGCACAGGAGAAAGTAATCGTTCGAGAGGATGCAGCCCTTCGGCCGTCCCGTCGTCCCCGACGTGTAGAGGAGGGCGCATTCGCGCGCGCCGTCGGGTCCCGCGGCGACGGGGGGGCGCGACGCGGGTGGGGGCGGCGCGTCCGGCGCGATCGCTGCGAGCGCGCGCCCCGCCGCTCGCCCCGCCGCGACGAGCTCGTCCAGCCGCTCGGGCACCGCGATCGCGAGGTCCATCTCGGAGTGGCCGACGATGTATTCCTGCTCGGCCGAGCGCAGATCCGGGTTGATCGGCACCACGGCCGTACCACAGCCATTCAGGGCCAGCCAGTGCTCGATGAAATCGGGTCTGTTCATCAAGAGGAGGCCGACGCGGTGGCCCGGCCCGTAGCCCGCCCGTCGATAGGCGGTGGCGAGCGCCTCGACACGCGCGAGCGCCGCGCCGTAGGTGATCTCCCCCGAGACGATCCCGTACGCCGCCGCCGTCTCGGGCAGGACGTTCAGAAAAGGAGCCGCGGGGCGCTCGCACGCCGCAGCGCGGAAGCGGGCGAACACGGTGTGTGCGAAGGGAGCGCGCATCGGCTGCCTCACATGAAGAGCTGGATGTTGCCGAAAGGCGCGTCGAAATTGACGAGGTCGACCCGCTTCAGCTTGATCTTGAGCGCGCCCTCGACCAGCACCAGCTCGTGGCGCGCCCAACCCGCATAGGACTCGCGCTCGTCTCCGCGAGTCTCGACGTAGTGAAAGGGCGTGTAGGTCAGGTAGCGATTGCCCGCGTGATCCATCTCGTCGACCTGCGGCGCCTGCAGCACGTGCTGGCAGCGCGAGCGCGGCTTCTGACTGAAGGTGCGCGCGCCCGACAGGCGCTCGACGCGGATGCGCAAAAGGAGCATGTCCTCGTACATGAGCGACGCCTGCAGGCGCGGATCGGTCTGCCGCCACTCCCCCGGCATCCAGTAATGGCCGTCCTCGGAAAACAGGCTCAGCCATTGCTCGAACTCCATCTCGTCGAGCAGCCGCGCCTCGCGGTAGACGAAGCGGACGAGATCGGCCTCCGTGATCGTGCTCATGCCGCAGCCGCTCCCGTGCCGCGCGACGAGGGCGCGCCCATCGTCATGGTCATGTACTTGGCCCAGGCCTGGAACTGGTTGCGCATCTGCCGCTCGCTCGTGCCGTTGATCACGGCCGTCTCGTCCGGCTGCTCGCCGTCCTCGTAGAGGCGCTCGACATTGACCCATTCGAGCCCGTCGGCATGAAGGCCGATCTGGGCGCGCTCGTACATCTCGAGATCGTCGTGGCCGACGATCGAGGTCGGCGCGTTGATCAGCCGATTGTACATCAAAGTGCGCTCGAAGAGCATGTCGGGCGCGCCCGCGAGGCGGAACGTGTAGGATTCGACGAGCGTCCGGTTCGCCGCGATCGGCCTGAAGACGCGCAGTGTCTGGATCGGCCCCTTCACCATGATGTTGGGGAAGTAGACCGTGTTGTGACGGTTCTCGCCGAGTATGGCCTTGGCGCGCTCCTCGCCATAGGCCGCGACCATCTGGTCGAGATAGCCCGGCACGGCGGAGTAATCGGCGTGAATCGAGGTCGTCACGCCGGTATGGCCGTGGCCGTTCGGCCAGACCCGGATGCCCATCTTCTCGAAGAACTCGTAGGGCGCCATGAAAGGCGCGTAGACCTCGACGGCCATCGGCTTCTTGCCGCCCTTGGCCGCCTCGCGCTCCCAGACCGAGACCGCCGTGCCCGCCGAGGATTCGTGCGCGACCATGGGATGGCAGGTGTCGGTCTGGTTCTCGACCAGCATCTTCCAATTGCACGGGTGCATGTACCGTGAGGGAGCGCCCTCCAGAATGAGCCGCCCTTCGGGCGAGCGGTCGACCATGTTGTCGATCGACGACAGCGATGGGCCGAAGAATTCCTCGAAGCTCTGTCCTTCGGGGTTGAGCCTGGCGAAGACGAAATCGCGGTAGACCGTCACGCCCCCGACGGGAGCGAGGCCCTTGACCGCCTCCTTCTCGTCGAGGCGCGTGCCCTCGTAGCCCTTCTTCAGCGGGATCGCGAGCAGCGAGCCGTCGGTCTTGAACGACCAGGCATGGTAGGGGCAGCGGAAGAATTTGCCGGTGTTGCCGCAGGCTTCGGACGCGATCTTGACGCCCTTGTGCGGGCAACGATTGTACAAGACGTGGATGGCGCCGTCCGTGTGCCGGCTCATCAGGACCGGCTGGCGGCCGATCTCGGTCGTCACGTAGTCGCCCGGCTTGGGGATCTGGCTCGCGTGGCCGACATAGACCCATGTGTTGGCGAAGAGGTGCTCCATCTCCAACGCGAAGATCTCGGCGTCGATGTAGACGTCTCGATGAACCTCCGTCGGCCGCACCAGCGCTCGCACGGCCTCCGGATTATCGCGATATCGTGTCATCTTGCCTCCTCCCTTCCGCGTTTCGAATGTTCGAGGGACGACGACCTGGAGCGCTTCTCGACCTGATGGGATCAGGTCGAAGGCTCTCGGTCTTTGTTTTCGAGCATCATCTTGTCCACCGACCGGCATCGCTTCGGTGGGAAGATGCTCTAGAGATCGAGCACCAATCGGCCCGAGCGCGCACGCGAGACGCAGATCTGCATCACCTTGTTTCCTGCTCTCTCCTCGTCCGTCAGGATCACGTCCCGATGATCGGGCACACCCGAGAGGACATCGACGCGGCAAATGCCGCAATCACCGCGGCGACAATCGTAGAGCACGTCGACGCCCGCGGCCTCGAGCGCATCAACGATCGACTGACCCGGCTCCACCGTCACGACCCGACCGCTCGAGGCCAGCTCGACCTCGAACGAGGCGTCGCCCGAGGCGAGTGCCGGCGCTGCGGTGAACAATTCGGATCGGACGCGCTCAGGCGGGATGCCGCGCGCGGCGGCGGCTCGCTTCACCGCGTCGATCATGCCGGCCGGCCCGCACACGTAGACGACGGCGTCCTCGGGTGCGCTCGCGAGCACCCCGGCGCAATCGAGACGCGTCTCGTCGTCGTCGTAGTGCTCCGCGAGCGCGCTGCCACAGAGCCGACGCAGCGGCTCGAGGAAGGCCAGGGATCCGCGCGTGCGTCCCGCGTAGTGGAGGGCGAACGGACGTCGCTCGCGCACGAGCCGCACCGCCATCGAGAAAATCGGCGTGATGCCGATGCCGCCCGCCAGGAGGAGCGCCGGACGGGCGTCCTCGTGCAGCGGAAAATTGCTGACCGGCAGCGACGTCGCCACCCGATCGCCGGGACGCAGAGCGTGCATGTAGCGCGAGCCGCCCGCGCTCGGATCCTCGAGGCGAACGCCGAGGACCAGCGTCGACCCATCCGCGAAGTCCGGATGGTCGACGATGGAATAGGGCCTGTCGCCGCCCTCCGGCAGCGCGACGCGGAGATGGGCGCCCGGCGCGTAGGGCGGCACCGGCTCCCCGTCGACGCGCGCGAGGACGATGGCGCGCACGAGCGCCGTCTCCTCGATTGCGATCCGAACCTCGAAGTGAAGATCCGCCATGTAGAACCCGCTCGCTTGATCTTCCGGGCACCCGTGCGCGCGAAATCAGGAAGCATGATAATTCATGCTTCTCGCACTGCACAAGAGCTTGTCCGGCGTCGGCTTTGCATCAGTGTACGCACAAAGAGGATGTCACATCAAGCATGTTTGAGACTTGAAATTATGCCTTTTCATGCATCGGAGCTGTGCTATCGTGTTGCCGGGAACAGGCTTGGCGAGACGCTCGAACGCGCCGCCGGCAACAGGGAGCGAACCTGATGAATTCTCGTGCACGCACGTGGCAGGACACCACGCGTCTTTGCGCCGTCGGCCTCGTCGCCGGCCTGATCGGCGCCTCCTTCGCCGGCGCCGAAGCCCGAGCGCAGACCACGCTGCGCATGGCGAACTGGCTTCCGCCCAGCCATCCCCTGGTGGCCGACGTGATGCGGCCGTTTGCCGAGCGCGTCGCGGAGGCGACCGAGGGACGGGTGACCATTCAGATCCTCGACGCCCCGCTCGGCCCCCCGCCCGCGCATTACGATTTCGCCGTCAACGGCATCGCCGACATCACCTATGGTGTGCACGGCTACAATCCAGGCCGCTTCAAGACGACCGTGCTCGCGGAGGTTCCCTTCCTCGGCGACAGCGCGGAGGCGATCTCCGTCGGATATTGGCGCACCTGGGAGACGAAGCTGGCGCAGGCGGGCGAGCAGGACGACGTGAAGGTGCTCGCAGTGTTCACGCATGGCCCCGGCCACGTCTTCGCTCGCGGGCGCGATCTGTCGACGATCGACGGCATCCGCGGCTCGAAGCTCCGGGTCGGCGGCGGCATCGCGAGCGAGGTCGCCGACGCGCTCGGCGCGGTGGCCGTCCAGAGCCCATCCTCTCGCGCCTTCGAATTGCTGTCGGGCGGCGTCGCGGACGGCATCCTCTTTCCCTTCGAATCCGTCACCTTCTTCAACTTGCACCCGATCCTCGACCAGGGTCTTGAGGTCCCCGGCGGCTTGTACAACACCTCCTTCTTCGTGGTGATGAACCGCGCCCGCTGGGAGGGCTTGTCGGAAGAGGACAAGACGGCGATCGACAGCGTCTCCGGCGAGGCGCTCGCGCGGCTGGCCGGCCAGGCTTGGGACGCCGCCGACGCAGCAGGACGCGCGGCGATGGAAGGAGCCATCTCCCTCCATCAGGCGTCGCCCGAGCAGCTCGCGGCGATCCAGGAGGCGCTTGCGCCGGTTGTAGAGGCCAAGCTCGCGGAGGTTGCCGACGCGGGCATCGATGCCGAAGCCGCGCTCGAGCATCTGCGACGCGAGATCGCGGCCGCCGCGAACGGCCAGTGAGCCGAG
The DNA here is from genome assembly GCA_029853055.1 of Scenedesmus sp. KT-U. NCBI lineage: Eukaryota > Viridiplantae > Chlorophyta > Chlorophyceae > Sphaeropleales > Scenedesmaceae > Scenedesmus > Scenedesmus sp. KT-U. Next base: position 5,156 of record JARWLF010000236.1, on the reverse strand, counting down.
AGGGCGGCGAGGCGCGCGGTGGGGAGGCGGACATCATGAGCACCGAGCCGCAACCGCGTGCCGCGCACGAGGAGGAGACACGCGAGGCGGCGCCGAGGCAAGCGCTGCATTCCGTCCGGCTCCTGCTCGCGATCGTGTCGGCCGGGCTCCTGTTCGCGATGATGGGCGTGACCGTCGTCGACGTGATCGGTCGCTATTTCCTCAACCGCCCTTTGCCCGGCGCGACCGAGCTCACCGAGCTCCTCCTCGCCGGCGTCATCTTCACGGGGCTGCCCGCCGTCTGCCTCGACGACGGCCATGTGACCGTCGACCTTCTGACGGCGCGTTTCGCGGCCTGGACGAAGCCGATCCGAATCCTTCTGGTGCGGCTCGTCTCGGCGGGCGCGCTGATGGTCATCGGCTGGCGGCTCTTCGTGCACGCGCAGCGTCTCGCGGTCACCGGTGAGGTGAGCGTCTTCCTGCGCCTGCCGGTGGCGCCGGTCGCGTTCACCGCGTCCGCCCTCTGCTTCTTATCGGTCGTGCTGATCCTCGCGATGATCGCCCTGCGCGCCGATGACGGTGGCACCCTGCCGTACAATCGAGCCGGCCGATAGACGCCGCAAGAGCGGGAGCGCACGCATGGATTGGCCACTTGGGATGTTGTTGCTCGCGGGGCTCATGCTGCTCGGCATCCCGATCGGCTTCGCGATGATGGCCGTGGGCGTGCTCGGCGTCGCCACGGTCATCGGGCTCGAGCCTTCGCTTTCGTTGCTCGGGCAGACCTACTTCGACAATTCTCGGAATTACTCATTGTCCGTGCTGCCTCTGTTCCTGGTGATGGGCAATTTCGTCGTTCAGTCCGGCATCGCGGAGGATCTCTACAAGGCCGCCAATGCGTGGCTGCGGCATTGGCGCGGGGGGCTCGCGATGGCGACGGTCGTCGCCTGCGGTGGCTTTTCGTCGGTCTGCGGCTCCTCGCTGGCGACCGCCGCGACGATGACCCGCATCTCACTCCCCTCGATGCGGCGCTACGGCTATCCGGACGGCCTCGCGACCGCCTCGATCGCGGCTGGAGGGACGCTCGGCATCTTGATCCCGCCCTCAGTGATCCTGGTGTTCTACGGGATCATGACGCAGCAGGACATCGGTCGCCTGTTCCTCGCGGGCGTCGTGCCGGGAATTCTCGGCGTGATCGGCTACATGCTCGCAGTGCGGCTCTATCTCGCCTTCTCCAAGCAGGCTCTGCCGGTCGAGGAGAAGCTTCCCCTGCGCGAGCGCCTGCTCGCGCTGAGGGGCGTCTCGGGGGCGCTCGTCCTGTTCTCCTTCGTGATGGGGGGCATCTATTTCGGCGTGTTCACCGTCACGGAAGCGGCCGGCGTCGGGGCCGCCGGCGCGTTTCTTCTGACCGTCTTGCGCGGTCGGCTGGGGCTGCGCGAGACCTTCGCCACCTTGTTCGAAACGGCGAAGATGACGGCGATGATGTTCTTCATCCTCTTCGGGGCACTGGTCTTCGCCAATTACGTCAATCTGTCGGGGATGACCGGGGATATCCAGCGGGCGTTCGCGGCGCTCGGACCCAATCCGTTACTGCTCATCGCGGCAATGGTCGTCGTGTACGTGGTGCTCGGGTGTATGCTCGAGAGCCTATCGATGATCGTCTTGACGGTGCCGATCTTCTATCCCGTCGCGGCGGCGGCGGGATTCGATCTGATCTGGTTCGGGATCTTCGTTGTGCTGGTCACCGAGATCAGCTACATCACGCCACCGGTGGGAATGAACGCATTCGTCGTGCGCACCGTGGCGCGCGGCGTGGAGCTGGGTACGATCTTCAGTGGACTCGTTCCCTTCGTGGCGATGGACCTCGTCCGGGTCGCCCTGATCGTCGCGATCCCGGGGCTCGCCCTGTTCCTACCGTCGTCGATGTGAGAAGAGAGAGGGCGTACATGCAAGGCCGCGCCGAGTTAGCGCGTCGCGACGAGGAGGCGCTCATGGAGAGCCTCCCGCTGGCGCCCGGTTTCGTCTTCGACTACCTCGCCTATCTGCTCGCGGCTGCGAGCGAGCGGATGAGCGCGGAATTCCATGAAGTCGTTCGTGACAGCGGCCTGCGGGTGCCCGAATGGCGTGTTCTCGCCTCGCTGGCATCGTTCGACGAGCTCACCGTCTCGGAACTCGCGCGTATCACGCTCTACGACCAGCCGCGGCTCACCAAGATCCTGAACCAGATGGTCTTCGACGGGCTCGTCCGCCGCGCCGGCGACCCGCTCGACCGCCGACGCGTGCTGATTCACATGACAGCGGCCGGAAAAGCGCGCGTCGCGCCGCTCGTTCAGGCCGCGACCTCGCACGAGGACCGGATCCTCGCAGAGCTGAGCGTGCGCGAACGTGCGGCCTTGAAGATGATTCTCAAGCGCCTGATCGGCGAGCATGGCCCCCTGCTGTGACCACCGCATCTTTTCCCAGCCAGAAGCAAAGGCTTGGAGCACGCGCACGCAGGCCGAAACAAGCGTGCGGGCACGCGCGTACCGGGCCAAAAACGCCTCCTCGAACGGCAAAGTAACGGTCGCGACGCCGGCCAGGGTGTTTGCGGCATTGCCCGCGGCGTCGCCGCGCTCGCTGAGCGGCTTCCAGGCCCGAGGATCGACCGAAAAAGCACGGCCGAAGCCGACGAGCCATTCCGCGAGCGCGTCGTCGCCGGGCGAGACTGTGTCGTCGAGGAGCGGGGCGTAGGCGGTCGGACGCTCGCGGAGCGTCGTGGAGATTGGGTCGAATCGCGGGGACGAGACCGACGACCCGCTCGGCATGCGCGACGTTTTGGAAGACAGGCGCCTCGCCGGACCTCCCTTCGCACCAGACCTCGTGCACCAAATGTTTGGCGGGATGGCACGCCGTGAGACGCGAAGCCACGCGACGAATACGCCGAGGGGCCTCGCCTTGATCGCCTGTGCCGCCAGCGCCGTGAGCTCCGTCGCAAGCGGCTCGACCCGGCGCATGTCCCTCCCCCCGAACCAGCGGCGGCACTGCTCGCGTAACGCATGCGCTGGCCTCTGTCGCCACCGTTCTGCGCAACCTCGGCGCCTGGCTCGAATTCGAGGAGACACCCTCGAGCATCCTTCACCAATCTCGACGAGCGCATTGGCGCCGGGCACCGCCGCGCCGATCGCCTCCGGGCGAGGCCCGCCCTCGCGCTACCCACGCCGCAATTACGGAAAGGCTCGGACCTGCCCCTCGGCGGAAACCGCGAGGAACACCTCCTCGACGACGACCCGGCAGCCGCGACCTTGGCGCGCAACAACCGCGGAATAGATCGCGCGCCCGTCTGCCTCGCGAAGCTCGAGATTGGCGTCGAGGACGAGACGCCCGGCGCAAACGCCCGCCCCGCCCCCGATCGGGCGAACGCGAAGTAACCAGGACGCGGAGACGCGGATCACGTGCCGGTAGCTTATTTGCGGATATCTTTGATTGCGACGCCAATTCGGGACGTCGTGCACCTCGTAGCTCGGCTCCCCGCCGAGGTGCACGGTTCTCGTCGTGCCCCAGACGCCCTGACGAAAGCAATCATGGGCGGCTCGCTCGATGGCGGCGCGGGTGTCGTCTGCGACGATCTCGCGGATCGTCCGACCGGGGCCGCGCATCCGCTCACGGCGATCGCGGATCGCGACGACGAACGACCGGAGGCTGCGGACGGTCTCCACGGCGGCGGTGACGCTCAGCCCGCCGCGCTCGCCGCCCTTCAGCGCGGACACGAGGGATCGGACGCGTCGGAATCCTCATCGCATCGTGAGCCTGGGACCGGGCGCAACGACGAGCGCGCGAAGAGCGGGCGGGAGGGCAGCCACAGCATTCATGTCTCGTCTCCATGCGATCGGTCGGCGGATACGGACCCTCGGCATCAGCAGGCATCGCGAAGCGCTGACCTGTCGTCCCTGGACAAGCCCATGGTCGGCTCCGGCGACACGTCCAAGCCGACCCGTTCGGCGACGGCACACGCGTGTTCCTTCGCACGATCCACGTAAGGATTCGAGCACATGTCTTTGAATCATGATGATTGCAAACACAATCCGGCGAGAGGCGCTCGACGGCTTCCGTGCGAGGCGGATCGCGTCGTCGTATCCGTTTTGGGATTGAGGGCGCGCCGGGGCGCGACGGCTGGCGCAACCCGTCGCCGCGTGGCAACGAGGATCTTCGGTTCGCGAGCGCGGAAGGACGCGAGAGAGATGGATTGGCTGCACGAGGCCCGAAAGATACGCGCGATCATCGACGCGCAGCCGCGTGGCGCGCGCCTCGCGACGATGGATAGCGAAGCGCGGAGGCTTCGGATTTCGTCGTCGCAGTTGAGGAGCCGGCTTGCCGCCGCCGCATGGGTAGAGTCGCTCGACGACGAGGCACGTGCCGTAGCCGCCAGGCTGCCTGCGGCGAATTGCGCCGTGCTGCGACGCTGGTGGGATCGCGAGAGGAGCCAGTGCGAGGATCTCCTGCGTTCCGAAGCGAGTACGGGCCCCGCACATCGTCTCGAGGCCGAACTGCGACTGGCGGCGAGCTCGCGCGGCGAGGAAGAGCGCCTTTCGCTCCTCGCCCTGTTGTCCGAACACGGCACGACGCATCTGGTCACCTGCCCTCGCTCGGCGAGGCAGAAGCCGCCGCAGATCTTCGTGCGCAAGATGCGATGGAGCGCGGCAGGCGGGTATTGGCGGCGCCGGCGCGCGAGCGTCCTCGCGCTCGACGACGGCAAGATCCGCGCCGCGGCGATCGAGCTTCCCGCCGGGTCGAGCACCGCGCTGGCCAACCGCGCGCCCTATCTGCTACTCGCGGCCTACGCGATGCGGCACGTCGTGGAAGAAGTTCTCGTCGTCTGCGACACGAAGGAGGACGGCGCCTTCGTCGAGCAGATCGATCTCGGCCCGGAATTCGCCGTCGACGAGCCGACCGGCGTCTACGTGACCTTTCGGCTCGAGCCCGTGCCGAAGGAGGACGCCGATGTGAACCGGCGTGGAAAAAGGACCCCGTTTTCGGGGTGATCGGCGTCCAATCGGGACCCCCGTTACACTGGGGTTCACAATGCCTTCGGGATGACCGGAGGCGGGGCTGGGATGCTGGTCGTGGAGACGATTGCGAAGATACGTCGTGCACATTTCGTTCAGGGGAAGGCGATCAAGGAGATCTGCCGCGAGCTGAAGGTC
>JARWLF010000235.1:0-22183 GCA_029853055.1 Scenedesmus sp. KT-U | reverse complement strand
GAACAGGAAACGCCCCGTCGGTCCCATCGCCGCCCCATGACTGCCAGCGGATGCGCTGCCGGACCCGGTCCACCGGGTCCTGCCATCCACTCCACACTCTAGGGATTTTTCGTCGAAGGTTGAACAGGGCATATAGCATGCCCGCCCGGAAGTTCAGCCGGCCCGTCGGGCCAGGCATAGGCCACCTCCCACATGGTGGCGCCGTCGAAGGCCCAGAAACTCTGGCGCCGCAGGACGATCCCGCCCATCCGCTCATAGAAGCGCCGGGCCGCCTTGTTCTCCTCGAACACCCACAGCATCAGCCCGCCGCCGCCGCGGGCGGCGATCTCCCGGGCCACGGCCTGCATCAGCAGCGTGCCCAGCCCCCGCCCGTGGCAGGCGGGATCGACATAGATGCGGTGCAACTCCCAGCGAAACCCCTCCTGCGCCGGATCGGGCGGGCCGGCGGCCGCGAATCCGGCGATCCTTCCCGCCGCATCCACCGCCACCAGCGAAATGCCGGGCCCGGCCAGCTGCCCCTCCCAGAAGGCGCGGAAATGGCCGATGTCCAACCGGTCCAGAAAGCTCTGCGGGACGATGCCGGGATAGACCTGCTGCCAGATGCGCAGGTTCAGGGCGGCCAGTTCGGCCGCATCGGCCGGCACCGCCCTGCGCAACCCTTCCGCCATCCGCCCCTCCCCCGTGCCGGTCCGGGCAAGGGATAGCAGCATTCACGCCGATGGGCGACCGCCCGCCGCCTGACCTTGGGACAGCAGGGCGACCGGCAGGGTGGCGAACAGGTCCGCTGCCGGCACCGCCCCCCCGGCCACCGCCCGCCCGGTCAGCCGGTCGTGCCACCCGCCCCCCTCCGGCAGGATCAGGCGCGTATCGCCCCAGCCGCCGGCCGCCTCCAGCCCCACCGGCAGCCGCGTCACCGCGGTGACGGCCACCTGGTCCCCCAGCCGCCGGGCAAAGGCGAACAGGTGCTCCGCCCGCTCCCCCTCCGCCGCCAGCGGTTCATAGCCGCCGTCGCGGAACAGCGCCTCACCGTCGCGCCGCACCTGCAGGGTCCGCCAGATCAGCGCCAGCTTGACCGCCCCGTCCCGCCAGTCCGCCAGCATCCCGGTGAACAGCCCCTCCGGGTCGCGCGCCAGCCCCTGCTCCACCCGCTCCAGCAGGTGCAGGCGCGTGGCGAAATCCACCGGCCGGCGATTGTCCGGGTCGACCAGGCTCAACTCCCAAAGGTCGGCGCCCTGGTAGATGTCGGGCACGCCCGGCACCGTCAGCTTCAGCAGGGTCTGCCCCAGGCTGTTGGCGACACCGAAGCGGGCCACCCGCTCCTGCAACGGCAGGAACTCCTCCAGAAAGGCGGGGCGGGTGGGGTCCAGCGCGTCGCGGACCAGCCCCAGCATCGCCTCCTCATAGGCGGTGTCGGGATCGGCCCAGGTGCTGTGCACCTTGCTCTCCCGCATGGATTTGGTCATCGCCCCTTCCAGCCGGGTGGCGAACCCGGCCAGCGCCTCCCCGTCCGGGATGCCGATGCCCGTCAGCTCCGCCGGCCAGGCGCCGATCAGCAGCTGGTAGAACAGGTATTCGTCATTGCGGTCGGGCGGGGCGGTGCCCTCGATGTCGCCGCGCCGGGCGCGCAGGATGCGGCTCCAGGCGTGGCTGCGCCGCGCCCATTCCTCCGCCATCTCCGACAGCGCGGCCAGCCTGGCCCGCACATCCTCCCCCCGCTTGGTGTCGTGGGTGGAGGTGCCCAGCATGGTGTGCGGCCAGAAGCGGGCGCGGTCGGCATTGGCCTTGTGCATGGCGGCGGGGGAGACGCCGAAATGGTCCGGATGCCCCCCCACCTCGTTCAGCGCGACGAAGCGGTTGAAGCGGTAGAAGGCCGTGTCCTCCAGCCCCTTGGCCATGACCGGCCCGCTGTACTGCTGCACCCGCATGGCGAAGCGGATGGCCGTCTCCCGGCTGAACCCGCTGCGCGGCTCCGCCACCAGATCGCCAGTCAGCGCGCGGTGCAGGAAGTCGAACACGCTGGGGTCCAGGCCGCGCTCGGTGCGCCGTGCCTGGGCGATGGCCCAGTCGATATCCCGGCGATCCTCCGCCGTGGCGGTGCTGCCATCCACATAGGTGCGGTAGACGGGGAAGCAGGCCACGATCTCCTTCAGCGCGCGTTGCAGCAGGTTGCGGGTGAAGTCGGCCGTGCGGGGGTTCTGGCGGGCCAGCCGGGCGGCATCGCGGGCCAGCACGTTCAACTCCCCCGCCATCTCATTGTCCATGATCAGCAGCTTGGCGGCGCGCACCCCGTCGGCAAAGGCGGGGGCGGGGCCGGCGAAGTCCGCATAGGCGCGGGTGAACGCCTCCTCCGCCCCGCCATCCACGAACAGGCCCAGCACCAGGTTGGTGAACTCATAGCCGGTGGTCCCCTCCACCGGCCAGTCCTCGCGCAGCGCCTCATGCCGGGCCAGGATCTTCTCCAGCACCAGGTAGAAGGGCTTGGGCGCGCGCTCCCGCAGGCGCAGGCAATAGCCCTTGGGGTCCAGCAACCCGTCCACATGGTCGATGCGGATGCCATCCAGCACCCCGTCCTCCAGCAGGCGGAAGACCAGCGCATGGGCATGGTCGAACAGCTCCGGCAGCTCCATCCGAAGGCCGGCCAGCTCATTGATGTTGAAGAAGCGGCGATAGTTGATGTCGTCCGCGGCCACCCGGAAATGGGCGGGGCGCCAATGCTGCTCCCCGATCAGGGCGTCCAGGTGCCGGCGGCTGTCCAGGTTCCCCGGCTCACCGTTCAGCCGGGCGACCGCGCTGGCGATCGCCTCCGCCACCGCCGGGTCGGCCTGGGCCGCCGCCGCCAGCTCCGCCTGCAACTCGCGGGCGCGCCGGTGGATATGGGGGCGCCAGGTGGGCAGGGCGGCGAAGGCGTCGCCCACCCGCTCCAGCACCGGATGGCTGTCGCCCAGGATGCGGCTGTAATGCAGCGGGCTGATGGGCAGCTTGTGGGTGCCATAGGCCCAGACGGCGAAGCTGCCGGCCGCATCGTCGAACCGCAGCTCCAGATCGCCCGCCTCCAGCACGGCCCCGTACTGGTCGCCCAGGAAGGGGATCAGCAGCTTGCCCTCCAGATAGCGGCGGTCGGGGTCCCAGTCGATGTCGTACCAGCCGGCATAGGCGCTGTCGGCCCCCCATTCCAGCACGTCCAGCCACCAGGGGTTATCGGCCCCGCCCACCCCCATGTGGTTGGGCACGAAATCCAGCACCTGGCGCAGCCCGTGGGCCCGGAATGCCTCCACCATCCGGGCGAACGCCGCCTCGCCGCCCAGCTCGGGGTTCAGGCGCTGATGGTCGACGATGTCGTACCCATGGGCACTGCCGGGCCGCGCCGCCAGATAGGGGGAGGCATAGACATGGCTCACCCCCAGCCGAGCCAGATAGGCGGCGACGTCGGCGGCCGCATCGAACCCGAACTCGGACCGGAACTGCAGCCGGTAGGTGGCCCGGGGAACGGGCACGCGCTGGGCATCGGACATGGGGATCAGCTTTCCTGGCGGCGGGCGTGGGCGACGGCGTCGCAGACGGCCTGGAAACGCGGTGTGGCGGCCAGTTGCTCCACCGGGACCGACAGGCGCCGGCGCCAGTTCGGGTGTTCATGGCTGGTCGCCGGCACGTTGACCGGCTCCAGCTCGCCCGTCAGGTCGTCGATCTGCACCATCGCCAGCGCCGCCGGGGTGCCGGCCAGATAGGCATGGGCGGCCACGGCCAGCCGCTGTGGGTCCGGCTCCTCCCTCCCGGCCAGAAGCCCCTCTGCGCGCAGGGCGGACAGAAGCTGGGCACGGTCGCGCTCCCGCGTCCGCTCCTGCTGCGCCGTCTCGCCATCGCCGGGGTACAGGCCCAGCCGATCCTTCAGCGGGATGTCGTTGCCTTGCCACCAGCCGTCCAGCGTGGGCAGGTCATGGCTGCCCACGACGGCCAGCGCCAGCCGGGGATAGGCGTCGGGCGGGGCGAAGGCGCCGGTCTTCCCCTCCTGCTCGAAGAACAGCACGCGGTAGGACAGGATGTCCGCCGCCGCCATCCGCTCCCGGAACCCCTCCGGCACCGTGCCCAGATCCTCCCCCACCACCAGGCAGCGGTTGCGGTGGCTCTCCAGCGCCAGGATGCCGACCAGGTCGTCCATCGGATAGGCGACATAGGCGCCCTCCGCAGGCCTCGCCCCGTCCGGCACCCAGTACAGGTGCTGCAACGCCATCACATGGTCGATCCGCAGCCCGCCGGCATGGCGCATGTTGGCCCGCACCAGCTCGATGAAGCTGCGATACCCCTCCGCCCGCAGCGCCCGCGGGTTGAAGGGCGGAAGGCCCCAGGCCTGTCCGGCGGGGTTGAAGATGTCGGGCGGGGCGCCGGCCTGGGCGCCGGACACGACGGCCTCAGGGTCCACCCAGGTCTCGGCCCCTGCCCGGTCCGCCCCCACGGCCAGATCGCGGTAAAGCCCGATGCGCATGCCCGCGGCCCGGCCGGCCGCCGCCGCTTCGGCCAACTGGCCGTCGGCGATCCATTGCAGCCATTCCATGAAGGTGACGCTGTCGCGGTGGGTCTCCGCGAACCGCCGCACGGCGGCCCCGCGCGCATCCTGGAACTCCGCCGGCCAGTGCTGCCAGTCGGGGCCGGCGCCGGTGTCCACGAAATGCTGGCGCAGCGCCAGGAACAGGCAGGACAGGCGCCAATCCTCCGTCTGCGCCTCACGGAACCGCTCGAACGCGGCCCAGCGGTCGGCCTGTGCGCTGCGGCAGGCGTGGAACAGGGCGCCCAGCACCTGCATCTTCAGGTCCGCCACCTCCTCATACGCCACCAGCCCCGCCTCGCGCACGGCGGACAGGCGCTGCCGCATGTCGGCTGAGTCCACGATCTGGCGGGCCTCGGCGCAGTCGGCGAACTCCGGCACCGCCGTCACGTCGATGTTCAGGATGTTCAGCAGCAGCCGGCTGGCGGGGGAATAGGGGCTGGCATGGGCGGGATTGTCCGGGAACAGGACGTGCAGCGGGTTCAGCCCCACCACATCCGCCCCCCGCTCCCCCGCCAGCCGGCCCAGCGCCGCCAGGTCGGTGAAATCGCCGATCCCCCAGTTCCGGGCCGACCGCAGCAGGTACAGCTGCGCCGAAATCCCCCACATCCGCTCCCGCCGCCGGATCGGCTCGGGCAGCCAGCAGCGCTCCGGCGCGACGATCAGGCTGCAGGCCGGCCCGTCCGCCAGGGACAGGCTGTGGTACCCCGCCGGCAGGTCGGGGGGCAGCGGTAGCTCCCGCTGTTCCAGCACCCGCCCATCCCCCTCCCTGCGGGCGATGCGGCGCAGCCCGGTGGCATCGGCGCTGCCGCTCCGTGTCTCCCCCTCCTCCAGCCGCAGGTGCCAGGTGACGGTGCCCGCTCCCTCCGGCAGGGTCAGCGGCACGGCGGCCGGCGCCCCGGCGCGGATCACCAGCACAGGGGGAAGGGGGGTCGACCATTCGGCCCGGTCCATCTCCGCCAGCGCCGCGGCGGCGGCGGCGTCATCCTCCGCCTCGATGCCCATGGCCGCCAGCAGGCGCCGGGCGGTCTCCGGGCGGGTGGGCACCTCCTCCCCCTTGGCACTGGTGAAGGTGGGCTCGATCCCGCACCGCGCCGCCAACCGGTCCAGGGCACTGCCGCCGTCCCCCGCCCCCTCCCGCAGGGACCAGCGGACGGACCAGGGACCTAGCGCTGCGCCGCTGTCTGTCCGGCCCGTCGCCCAGATCACCCGGCCTTCCGCGGGGGGGAACCCCTCCGCCGCGCGATCGGACAGGTTGGCCGCGACCTGCAGCGATGATCCGTCGCCCAGCCGCCAGCGCACGACGAACCCCGCCGGCCCGATCAGCTCATGGCTGCCGCCTCTTTCCATTCCCGCCAACCGCGGCGCGATCTCCGCATGCCGCACGGCCAAGGCAGCGCGGTACCAGTCCAGCCAGCCCCGGTGCGGGGCCTTGTCCCGATCCTCCCAGCGCAGCTTGGCGCTGCGGAAGGTGGCATCGGCCATCGGGTCGGGGATGCGCTCCCGCGCCTCGGAATCGGCGAATTCGGGGAAGCGGGCGAACTCCTTGCGCCGCCCCTCCCGCACGGCATCCGCCAGGTCGGGCCCGAACTCGCAGAAGAAGGGGAAGGGCTGGGCCGCCCCCCACTCCTCCCCCATGAAGATCATGGGCGTCTGCGGCCCCAGCAGGTACAGGCTGGCGGCGGCCTTCACCGCCGCTCCCGGCGCGCTGGCGGTGATGCGGTCGCCGAAGGCGCGGTTGCCCACCTGGTCGTGGTTCTGCAGGAAGGCGACGAAGGCGCCGGGCGGCAGGTGCCCGCTCGGCTCCCCGCGCGCATGGCCGCGATAGGCCATCACCTCCCCTTGGAAGGCGAAGCCCTCCGCCAGGGCGCGGGCCAGCTTGCCGGTGTCGCCGTGATAGTCGGCATAGTACCCGGCACTCTCCCCCGTGGCGGCGACGTGCAGCCCGTGGTGCACATCGTCGTTCCACTGGGCGGAATAGTGCACGGGGCGCCCGTCGCCGTCGCGCTCCAGCCGCCGCGCCTCGTTCTCCTCATTCTCCAGCAGCAGGTGGATGGGGCGGTCGGGGGCGGCGGCGCGCACCCGCTCCGCCAGCTCGTCCAGGATGTGGCGGGGGCTGTCATCCATGATGGCGTGGACCGCGTCCAGCCGCAGCCCGTCCAGATGGAACTCCTCGATCCAGTACAGGGCGTTGTGGACAATGAACTCCCGCACCGCCGCGCTTCCGTCCCCGTCCACATTCACCGCTGCCCCCCAGGGGGTGTGGTGCGCCTCGTTGAAGATGGGGCACAGCAGGGGCAGGTAGTTCCCCTCCGGTCCGAAGTGGTTGTAGACCACGTCCAGCAGCACGGCGATGCCGCGGGCATGCGCGGCATCGACCAGCGCCTTCAGATCCTCCGGGCGGCCATAGGCGCTGTCCGGGGCGAAGGGCAGCACCCCGTCATAGCCCCAGTTCCGCCCGCCGGGGAAATCCGCCACCGGCATGATCTCCAGGGCGGTGACGCCCAGTGCCGCCAGATGGTCCAGCCGCTCGATGGCGGCGCGGAAGGTGCCGGCCTCGGTGAAGCTGCCGATATGCAGCTCATAGACCACCGCCTCCTCCCAGGGGCGGCCCCGCCAGTCCCCGTCCCGCCACGCATGGGCGGCGGGGTCCACCACCTCGCTGGGGCCGTGCACATCCTCGGGCTGGTAGCGGCTGGCGGGGTCCGGCACCTTCATACCGTCCGGCAGGACGAAGCGATAGCGGCTGCCCGGCCCCGCGCGGTCGGTCACCAGCTCATGCCAGCCCTCGTCGCGGGCGGTCATGGGCACCGGCTCCGCCCCGTCGACCTCCACCCGCAGGCACCCGTGCTTCGGCGCCCACAGGCGGAAGCGCACCCGCCGGTCCGGCAGCAGTTCCGCCCCGAAGGGCATGCGGTGCGCCCGGGTCACCGGGGCGGCGACCCCGTCCAGCAGGGCCAGCACGCCGTCCAGCGGGATGGCGACCCAGTCCGGCCGGTTCTCCAGCTCGTACGCCACCTCGTACAGCGCCTTCTCCAGGGTGAAGAACCGGATCAGCCGCTCCGTCTCCGCCCGGTCGGGCGCGCAGAAGGGCTGGCCCGCCGCCGCTTGCAGATACTGCGCCAGGAAGGCGTCCTGCGCCCGCCCCGCCCAACCGGCCAGCCGGCCACCATCCGCCCCGGGCTGCTGCCGCGCCGCCACGGCGGCGGCATAGGCCAGCGACCGCAGCATGCCCGCGACGTCGCGCAGGGGCGAATGCTTGGCCCGTCGCTCCGCCAGGGGCCGCAGCGGCTCCCCCTCGAAATCGACGATCACGGCGTCGGCGGCTCCCGCCGGCACCAGCACCTGGCCCAGGTGGAAATCCCCATGATGGCGGGTGCGCACGACCGCGGCCGTGTCCGGCAGGCCGTCGATCAGCGCCAGCAGCCCCTGGCGCCGGTCCAGCAGCCGCGCCGCGGCGTCGCGGGCGGAGGGGGGCAGCGTGCCGCCCGCAAGCCCTGCCAGCGCCCGGTCGGCCATGGCGCGCACCCCCTCCCGCCAGGCGGTCAGGTCCTCCATGCCCACCGGCTCCGGCCGGAAGTCGGGGTCCGCGGCCTCATCCGCCAGGGCGCGGTGCAGCTCCGCCGTCCGGCGCCCCAGCACGCCGACCCAGCCCAGGGCCGCCCCCTCTGCATCGGGCTCGGGGCCGGCCAGCCGCTCCAGCACCCAGGACCAGCCATCCCCCTCATTGGCGACGAAGCGCTGAAGCACCGCCACTGTGGCGGCGTCTCCGCCCGCCCCGTCGCCCAGATCGGCCCAGCCCAGCAGGGCGGGCGTGGCGGCGAATCCCGCCCGCTCCGTCAGGAACCGGCCCATCTCCAGCTCCGGCTGCACCCCCGGTTCCAGCCGGCGGAACAGCTTCAGGATCGCATCCTCACCCACGCGCAGCGAACTGTTCGACTGCTCGGCGCGGCTGCGGCGGATGGGGGTGTCGGGGCGGGACAGCGGGCCGGCGTCCAGCGCCCCGGTCCAGCCGCCCTGAAGACCGGCGCCGCCGCCCCCCGCCATGGCCGCGACCAGCGCCCGGACGAAGCCGTCGTCGCTGGCGCCGTCCACCACCAGCCAGCCGCCCTGGTCGGGATGGGCACCGGCCAGCACGGTGGGGTCCGCATCCTGCCGTGCGCCCGGGGGCAGAAGGGTCAGTGGGATGAAATAGGTTTGCGCCGGCCGTCCCGGTGCCTCCACCCGCCAGCGTGCCAGGGTTCCCGCCCGGCCGCCGACGGGAAAGGGCACGGCCCGGTCCAGCGCCACCCGCGGCGGCCCCGCATCCTTGGCCCCGTACCAGCGCTGGCGCAGCAGCCACTGCGGCAGGACCAGTCGGGCGATGGTGTCCAGCGTGTCGGGCGCAAGCCAGTCCCCCTGGTCGCGGTTGGCGGAAGCGGTACCAAGGGGCAGGCGCGGGGCGGTGGCGGTCATGGTGGCTCGTCGGTCGGGGTCGATGCGATCCTGGCAACCATCGCCGACGGCAGGAGTTCTGATCCGCTCCCGGCGCAGGCGGATAGGGGCGCCGATCCCCGCCGACCGATCCCCGCCTGCCGATCACGCCTACAGGGCGGCGAAGACCAGCAGCGCCAGGACGGCCACCACCACCAGGGCCAGGATGGCCGTCAGGGTGCTGACGCCGCCGCGGTCCGCACGCCCGTTCCCCCCATGCCGGGACGTCTCGCTCGGCGCATCGCCGCGGGCGTGGCCGGGGGGATGGTGGCCGGCGGGGGCGAGCCCGCCGGCGGGGGAGGCGGGGTCCATCGACCCCTCCCCGGCACTGAACCCGGATGCCTCGCTGTCGGTGCCCAGGGGGGAGGCGGCGGGATCGGCGACGGGGATCTTGTCCCGCAGGCGCCCGCTGTCATGCGCCTCCCGCACCTGGGCGGACCGGCTGCCGGGGGACGGGGGCCGCTGCCCCGCCGGGGCCGGGCCGCCCTGCATGGCGGGGATGCTGTCGCGCGGTGTCTCCGCCATGCTGTCCTCCGATGGGGTCAGGCGCCGTCGTCCGCCGGGCGCGAGGGACGTGCGGGGGTGGGCCCCGCCCCCGGCGGGGTCAGGTCCTTGGGCCGCAGCACCGTGGGCGACTGGTCCAGGTTGCCCGGCACCGCCCGGGGGTCGTCCGGCCCGCCCTTGGCCCCGCCGCTGTTGGCATGGGCGTCGTCGGCGCCGCTGCCGCTGCTGCGGGGATCGCGCTTGTCCGCTGCCATCAGCCGATCTCCCGTTCCACGTCCTTCCAGACCTTCGACGCGGTGGGGCCGGTATCGCCCAGCGTCTCCACATACTGGACCCGGTCGCCCTGCTTCAACTCGGCGAAGCCGTTGTTCATCACGCTGTTGGCATGGAAGTACAGAAGCCCGCCGGTGTTGGTCAGCAGGAAGCCATGATCCTCCGCCAGCTGGGTGACCTGCCCCTGCACCTCGAAATCATGCCGCTTCACGTCCCCGCGCTGCTGCGCCTTGTAGCTTTTCAGCTGCCGCTCCGCGGCGGCGAAGGCGTCGCGGATCGAGGTATAGATGTCCGGATTGGCATATTTCTGATGGGCCTCCTTGGGCTCCCGGCTCACCACCAGCTCGTGGCCCGGCACCAGCATGTCGATATGCACCGAATAGACATTGCCGGTGCGGTGCTGGCGGTGGTCCGCCTCCACCGAGACGCGGCAGGCCGTGATGCGGTCGTACAGCTTCTCCAGCTTGTCGACCCGCTCCCGGATCGCGGCTTCCACCGCCTCTGAGGACTGCATGTTGTGGAAGGCGATCTGCAGCGGCGTTTCCATGGCTTCTTCCCACATTGTTACCGGTGCCGGGGGCACCAGGGACATGGCCGCAAACAGGGCCCCCGCCGGCTGGTTCCGGCGGAACAAGCAGGCTGCGGCGCGGGTTGACGCGTGCGGGGTTGCCCGCCCGGCGGAACGGTGGCCGGGCGGCTTGGGGACCGGAACCGGACAGGGCCGATGGCCGAACATGCGCGTGACGACAGTTCCCTGGTGGGCGGCCATCAGGCCGTGACCCTGGCCACCCAGCGGGGCGAGGTGAAGTGCCGCTACTATGCGGCGGACAATCCGGAACGGGGGGTGGTCTGGCTGGGCGGGATCGGCGGCGGCTGGGACACGCCGGCCCGCGACCTCTACCCCCGCCTCGCCGCCGAGCTGACGGGGGAGGAGGTGGCGGGCCTGCGCGTCCGCTTCCGTGAGCCGGGCGATCTTGAGGAATGCGTGTTCGACGCCTGCGCGGGGCTGGCCTATCTGCAGACGCGCGGTGCCGCGCGGCTCGGCATCGTGGGCCATTCCTTCGGCGGCGCGGTCGCCATCCGTGCCGCCGCCCGCATGCCCCAGGTCACCGCCGTGATCGGCCTGGCCCCGCAGAGCGGCGGGGCGGAGGCGGTGGCGACGCTGGGGCCGCGCTGCGGCCTGCTGCTGATCCATGGCAAGGATGACGAGGTGCTGCCCGCCAGCTGTTCGGAGCACCTGTACGCCATGGCGGCGGAGCCGCGCCGGTTCCTGCTGTTCAGCGGCGCCCGCCACCTGTTGGACGAGGTGGCCGACCGCGTCCACCGCGAGGTGCGGGACTGGCTGCTCGCCCACCTGTCACAGACATGAACCGACCGGAGCACCCTCACCGCATGCAGCCCCCCACCGCCAGCCCCGCCCCGATCCCGTCCCACGACGGGCCCGCCCCGCTGCTGCCGCCGGAACCGTTCCTGCCGGACGGCCGGCCCCGCTGCGTCGGCGTGGAGATCGAGTTCGCGGGGCTGGAGGTGGCGGATACGGCCCGCCTGATCCGCTACATCTACGGCGGCCATGTGGAGGTGCTGGATGAGCACCGCCGCAAGGTGCGCGGCACCGCCATCGGCGACTTCACCGTGGAGCTGGACTGGAGTGCCGTCCACGCCAAGGCATCCGGTGGCGAGGACGGGACAGGCCCGAAAGGGCCGCTGGATGGGCTGGGCGACCGCATCCGGGCGGCCATGGGCGATGTCGGCAGTGTCGTCATGCCCTATGAGATTTCCTGCCCGCCCCTTCCCATCCACCGCCTGCGGGAGCTGGATGCGCTGGTGGAGGGGGTGCGCCGCCATGGCGGGCAGGGGACGGAGGGGCGATTCTTCTACGCCTTCGGGCTGCACTTCAATCCAGAGGTGGCGCGCCGCGATGCCGACCACCTGGGGGCCGTGCTGAAGGCCTATCTGCTGCTGTCCGGCTGGCTGCGCCAGGATATGGGGATCGATCTCGCCCGGCGGATCGCCCCCTTCGTCCACCGCTTCCCCGACGGCTACGCCGCCCTGGTGCTGGAACCCGGTTACCGCCCCGACCTGGCCGGGCTGGTCGCGGACTATGTGCGCTGGAACCCGTCCCGGAACCGGGAGCTGGACCTCTACCCGCTGTTCGCCTTCCTGGTGCCGGGGGCGCTGAAGCAGGTCAAGGCGGACCCGCTGGTGAAGCCGCGCCCCACCTGGCACTGGCGCCTGCCCGACAGCCGGGTGGGCGTGCCGGGCTGGTCCATCCTGCCCGACTGGAACCGCTGGGTGCAGGTGGAGCGGCTGGCCAGCGACCCCTGGGCGCTGGGGGAGCTGGGCAGCCTGTGGCGGGAGCACTGGCGCGCGGGGGCGCTGGCGGACTGGCCGCGCATCGCCGGGCGCTGGCTGGCGCCATGACCGGATCGTCCAACCGTGAGCGGCCCCGCATCGGGGTGACCGTGTCCGCCCAGGGCAGCCGGGTGCCCTGGCAGTTCATCCGGCTGGCCGTCTGGCGGGCGGGCGGGGTGGCGGTCCGGCTGACGGCGGAACGGCGCTGCGCCTTCGCCGGGCTGGACGGGCTGGTGATCGGCGGGGGAGACGACATCACCCCCACCCTCTATGGCGCCCAGATCGAACCCACCATCAAGCTGGACCCCGACCGCGACGCGCTGGAACTGGATGCGCTGGACTGGGCCGACCGCTGCGCCCGGCCGGTGCTGGGCATCTGCCGCGGGTCCCAGATGATGAATGTCCATCTGGGCGGCACGCTGCACACCGACATCTACCAGGTCTATGTGGAGGCGCCGAAGCTGCGCACCGTGCTACCGCGCAAGCGGGTGAACGTGCACCAGGGCACCCGGCTGCACGGGGTGCTGGGCGTGCGGGACTGCCGGGTCAACGCCCTGCACCACCAGTCGGTGGACCGGGTGGGGACGGGCGTGCGCATCGCTGCGCATGACAGCCACGGCATCGTCCAGGCGGTGGAGGTGGCGGATTGCAGCTGGTGGATCGGGGTGCAGTGGCATCCCGAGTTCCTGGTCTTCGATTCGGGCCAGCAGCAGCTGTTCCGCAGCCTGGTCCGCGCGGCGGCGGGCAGCCCGGCCGGGCAGGTGGCGGCGGCGTGAGGCGGGTTGACAGCCGGCGGCGCGGGCGCACACTCCACCCCGGCTGATCCATGGGGGCGTCATGACGGTGACAGGTGGTGCGGGACCGCAGCAGCAGGTTCTGGCGGCGGTGGAATTCGATCCGAAGCTGCGGACCTACTTCTTCCTCCAGGCCGTGCTGATCAGCGTGCTGATGCTGGTCGGGCTGGTGCTGCTGCCCTTCGCCCTCTGGTTCTGCTGGTGGTGGTCCGGCCGGTATGTGCGGTCCCTGTCCTGCACCCTGACGCCCAAGCGCCTGCTGGCCGGCAGCGGCATCTGGTTCCGGAAGGAACGGGCGATCCCGCTGGACAAGATCCAGGATGTCAGCCTGATCCGCGGTCCCGTGCTGGATGCGCTGGGCCTGGTCAAGCTGCGGGTGGAAACCGCCGGGTCCGGGGGCGGCAACCAGGGGGCGGCGGCCGACCTGATCGGCGTGCGCGATGCCGTTGCGTTCCAGGAGATGGTGCTGGACCAGCGCGACCGCGAAGCCGACCGGCTGGCCCCGCAGGCCGAACCGGCGGCGGCCGGCCGGGTCGCCGCCGTCGCGCCGGCGGACGGCGCCACGCTGGGCGACATCCTGGCCGTGCTGAAGCGGATCGAGGCGAAGCTGCCGGGCTGAACGCGCCCCCGGCCGCGTACCCCCTCAGCCGCGCACCCCATCCATCGTCGCCCCGTCAAAGGTCGCACTGGACCGGAAGGTGCCGGTGAGGTCGGCACCGGTCAGGTCGGCGCCGGAGAAGTCCGCCCCCGCCAGCACCGCACCGGCCAGCCGGGCGCGTACCAGGCTGGCCGTCACCCGGGCGCCCTTGGCCGTCACCAGCACGCCCAGCCGCGCCCGCTCCAGATTGGCATCGATCAGGT
The DNA here is from genome assembly GCA_029853055.1 of Scenedesmus sp. KT-U. Lineage (NCBI taxonomy): Eukaryota > Viridiplantae > Chlorophyta > Chlorophyceae > Sphaeropleales > Scenedesmaceae > Scenedesmus > Scenedesmus sp. KT-U. The sequence goes on along the minus strand of JARWLF010000235.1, from coordinate 8,386 downwards.
TCGCCCGGTCCAGGCTGGCCCCGCGCAGGTCCGCCATGGCCAGATCGGCGGACCGCAGGTCGGCACCGGTCAGGTTGGCCGCCTGCATCTGCGCGCCCCGCAGGTCGGCCCCGCGCAGCGACACGCCGGGCGCCCGGATCAGGGTCAGGATGCGCCCGGCCAGATCGGCGTGGGACAGGTCCAGCCCGGCCGCATCGAACTGCGCCCCGTCGGCACCGCCGGTGGCGACCCAGCGGGCATGCTGGTCCAGGCGGTCGGCCAGTTCGGCCGGCGCGGGCGTGCGCAGCGGTGCGGCCTCCCCATCCTCCAGCTCGGCGGCCAGCAGGCTGTCGTCAAGCCGCGCCAGATCGGCGTCCGCCCGGATGGCGCGGACCAGCCCGTCCGGTGCGATCCGGGCGCCCTCCAGCTGGGCGCCGCGCAGGTCGGCCCCCGCCAGCTCCGCCCCGCCCAGGTCCGCCCCCGTCAGCCGCGCCCCGCGCAGGTCGGTGCGCACCAGCCGCGCATCCACCAGCACCGCGCCGCTCAGATCGGCCTGCCGGGCCAGCGAACCGGACAGTCGGGCACGGGTCAGGTCGGCCCCGGTCATCTCCGTCGCGGTCATGTCGGCCGGGCCGGGCAGGAAGCCCAGGATGCGGAAATCGCCCCGCGTCGCCGCCGCGTTGCGGCCGTCGCGCAGGTCGCATTCCACCATCCGCGCCCCCCGCAGATTGGCCCCGGCCAGCACCGCGCCCCGCAGATCGGCCCGGCGCAGCTGCGCCTCCGTCAGGGTGGCGCCGGTCAGGTCGGCCCCGAACAGGTCGGCGAAATCCAGGGTGCAGCCCGCCAGCCGCGCCTCCCGCAGCAGCGCGCCCGACAGGTTGGCGTTGGTCAGGTTCCGCCGCTCGAAGGACAGGCCCGACAGGTCGAAGAAGGGCAGGTTCAACCGCGCCCCGCCGGGACGGCCCGACAGATAGGCATGGTGCCGGTCGCAGGCCCGGTTCAGCTGGGTCTGGGAAAGTTTCACCCGGGGCGCGATGGTCTGGTCCGTCATGCGGCGTCACCCGAACAAGGCGTCGATGTCGGCCTGCGACGCCGTCCCTCCCTTGCTTGCCATGGGGGGCGGGGGAGGGGGAGGCGGCGGAGGCGGCGGGGGCGGGGGAGGTGGCGCGGCCTCGGCCAGCGCATCGCCCCGCCCGTCGTCGTCGGCGGGGGCGGGGGCCGGCTCCGCCATCGGCGCGGCGAAGGCGGCACCCGCCCCATCCCCCAGCGCCTCGAACAGCGCGTCGATATTGTCCTGGCTGACGGCCCCGTCGGACGGGCCGTGCAGAAGATGGGCATCGGGGCGGGTGTCGCCGGGCTTGGTGGCGAACAGCCCGTCATCGCCCAGCCCCATGGCCTTGCGTTCCTCCACCCCCCAGATCTCGATCATGGTATTCACCCGCTGCTCGATATAGCGCAGGGTGTTCACGACCTTGGTGGTGCGCTGGCCGGTGATGTCCTGGAAGCTGCAGGCCGTCATGATCTCGATGGTCTGCGCCTCGATGTCGTTGCAGATGTCCGACGGCGGCAGCTTGCCGACCAGCACCTGGATACGTTCGGTGGCGTTCAGGATGTCGCTGGTCGCCCGCTCTGTGGCGGACACGATGGCGTCCAGCTCGTTCGTGGCGGCCATGATGCGGTTGGCCCCGGCATCCAGCGGGCGCAGCTGCGCGATCTCCATGCGCGTCTGCTCGATATAGCTGGACAGCTGCTTCAGCTCCTCCCGCATGATCCGCAGATGGGAGTTCTGGCCCGACTCCACGGGGCCGCCGCCGCCCAGCATGCCCAAGCGGGCCACCTGCTCCGTCATGGCGGACAGCAGGGTGCGCCAGTCCTCCTGCGCCACAATGCGGGTGCGCTGGTCCCGCTCGCGCAGGAAGGCGCGTCCCCGGGCGGAGGAGAGCAAGGCCTCTTCCAGCGCTTCGTATTCCCGCTCGCTCAGCTGCTTGCCGTCCATCCCGATCTCCACCGCGCCCGGGTTTTTCCGCCGGGGGTACCATCCGCCTTTATAGCGGCTCCATTGGGTTAACATTACCTCAAACTGCAGGCTTGCAACTTCATTCTGTTCGTCGGCACATACGGCGATGATCTGATAGCCGCGTTGCGGCAGGGGTTTTGTCTGCAGGGAGATGCGGAACATGAGTGACGGGCACCAGCCGCCTTCCACCCTTGTGATCGGGTTCCCCGATGGCGGTGACCTGCCGGAGCATCTGGCCCGTGACCTCGGGCTTCCCTTCCGCGAGGCCGCGCTGCACCGCTTCCCCGACGGGGAAAGCCTGGTCCGGCTGGACGCGGCACCCGCGCGGGCCATCATCGTCCGCTCCCTGGACCGGCCGAACACCAAGATGGTGGAGCTGCATTTCCTGGCCGCCGCCCTGCGGGAACGGGGCGCCCGGCGGATCGATCTGGTCGCCCCCTATCTCGCCTACATGCGCCAGGATATCGAGTTCAATCCGGGGGAGGTGGTGAGCCAGCGGGTGATGGGAAGCTGGTTCGCCGGGCTGTTCGACAGCGTGGTGACGGTGGAGCCGCATCTGCACCGCACCACCGACCTGGGGGGCGTCTTCCCGGGCCGCCAAGCGCTGGCGCTGACCGGCGGCCCGCTGCTGGGCGCCTGGGCCCGTGCGCAGGGGGCGGACGCCGGCTGGTGCGTCCTCGGCCCGGATGAAGAGGCGGGGGAGCTGGTCGCCAGCGTCGCCGCCGCCGCGGGGGTGCAGGGGCTGTGCGGGCGCAAGCAGCGGCGCGGCGACCACGATGTCACGGTGTCCCTGCCGCCCGGCACCAGCCTGGACGGGCGCACGGTGCTGCTGGTGGATGATGTGGTGAGTTCCGGGGGCACCCTGCTGGACGCCGCCCGCCTGGCGCGCCGCCATGGGGCCGCGCGGATCGTCGCCGCCGTGGTGCACGCCCTGTTCCCGGTGGAGAAGCTGGCGGAATTCCGCGCCGCCGGGATCGAGCAGGTGGTCTCCGCGGATGGCGTGCCCCACCCCACCAACGCCATCTCCGTCGCCGGGCTGCTGGCGGACGCGGTGCGGCGGCTGGAGTGACCGGCGGCGGGCTCAGTCGCCCAGCGCCACCCCGTCCCGCCGGGGATCGGCCCCGCCTTGCAGCCGGCCGGGCATGATCCGGATCGCGTGCAGCCCGCTGTTCAGCTCCGCCCGCTCCACCTCATGGCCCAGCGCGCGCAGGCCCTCGGCCAGCCCGTCCGCGGTGGCCACGGGCTCTACCACCGTGGGGCCGTTGCGGTTGACGATGTTGGGCAGATCGATGGCGGCCTGCGGGTCCAGCTCCCAATCCAGCATGCCCACCAGCGCCTTGGCGACATAGCCGATGATGGCGCTGCCGCCGGGCGACCCGAGGGTGATCACCGGCCGCCCCTGTCCGTCGAACACGATCATGGGCGACATGCTGGACCGCGGGCGCTTGCCCGGTCCGGGGGCGTTGGCCACCGGCCGGCCATCCGCCGCGGTGGGGGTGAAGCTGAAATCGCTCAGCTGGTTGTTCAGGACCAGCCCCTCCGCGATCAGGCCCGATCCGAAGGCGAACTCCACGCTGGTGGTCATCGCGACCACCATCCCCTCGGCGTCCACCACCGACAGGTGGGTGGTTGACGGGATGTCGGGGCCGCTGCCGGGGCCATAGGCCCGCCCCTCGCGCCAGGGCGGGTTGCCGGCGGCCACGGGGGCGGGGCTGGCCCGCTGCGGATCGATCCCCGCGGCCCGCCCTGCCAGATACTGGCTGTCCAGCAGCCCGGCCACCGGCACGGGCGCATGGTCGGGATCGGCGATGAACAGGTCCCGGTCGGCATAGGCCCGGCGCGACGCCTCCGCCATCAGATGCCAGGCGGCGGGGGAGTCCGGCCCCAGCCCGGCCAGGGGAAAGGGCTCCAGCATCGCCAGGATCTGAAGCACCGCCACCCCGCCCGACGATGGCGGGCCCATGCCGCAGACCCGCCAGACCCGGTAGGGACGGCAGACCGGCTCCCGCTCCACGACGCGATAGGCCGCCAGGTCCGCGGCGGTGGGCAAGGCGGGGCTGTCCGGCCCCGCCGCTGCCGCCAGCCGGGCCAGCACGGCCTCCCCCAGCGGTCCCGCGTACAGCGCGTCCGGCCCCTGGCTGGCCAGGGTCCGCAGCGTGGCGGCGTGGGCCGGGAACCGCACCCATTCCCCGATGGCTGGCGGCCCCGCCCCGTCGCGGTAGAAGACGGCGCGCAGATCCTCCCGCGGGTCCAGCATGTGGCGCCAGCTCGTCAGCACCTCCACCATCCGCGGCGGGGCCGGAAACCCGTTCTCCGCTAGATCGATGGCGGGCTGGAACAGGTCGGCCCAGGGCAGGCGCCCGTGCCGGCTGTGCGCATGCTTCAGCAGGGCGGGCAGCCCCGGCACCCCCACCGACCGCCCGCCATCCAGGGCGCGCAGGAACGGCAGCGGCTCCCCCTCGGCATCCAGGAACCGGTCCGGGCGGGTGCCGGCGGGGGCGGTCTCCCGCCCGTCATAGCTGGTGATGCGGCCATCCGGGCCGGCCAGCAGCAGGAACCCACCGCCGCCCAGCCCGCTCGACTGCGGTTCCACCACGCCCAGCACCAGCTGGGCCGCGATGGCCGCGTCCACGGCGCTGCCGCCGCGCCGCAGCATGTCGCGCCCGGCCTCGGCTGCCAGCGGGTGGGCCGCGGCCACCATGGCCCGGTCGGCCAGGGCCAGCGCGCGTTCCCCCCGCCGGGTGGCGGGCTCCGGCCCCAGCGGCTGCGCCGCCTGCCCTGCATGCGGCTGCACGGGCGCGGGTTCCCGCGCCTCCGCCGCGGGCGGCAGAAGCGGGAGCAGCAGCGAAAGGGCCAACGCAAGGGGGAGCAGGGGCGTGGTGCGGAGGGGGCGGGGTCGGCTCATGGCCCGCACTCTGCCACGCCCCGGGCGTAGCGGCCAGCCCGTGCCGCCGACAGGGGTCGCTCCTAGGAGCCCCTCCCGGAGACCCCTCCCGGGATGGCAGGGGCCCGGATGCGGAAAGGGCGCCGCCGGTTCCCCGGCGACGCCCGACCCACTCCGCAGATCGCAGAACGAAAACCACTACCACGCACCCCTCACCGGGGTGCATGCCGGGTACAGCCGTCACGGAACCCGGCCCCGAGGGGCCGGGTCATCGCGGACGGATCAGAGAACCTCGACCCGGTTGGCCTGGGGGCCCTTCTGGCCCATGCTGGTGTGCAGGCGCACGCGCTGCTCCGGCATGAGGGTGCGAACACCAGAGCGCTCCAGCGCGGTGACGTGCACGAACACGTCCTTCCCGCCGCCATCCGGCGTGACAAAGCCGAAGCCCTTGTCGCTGCTGAAGAACTTCACGGTGCCCTCGATCGTCTCCGTCGGGCCCGAGTCGTAGCTGCCGCCGCCGAAGCCGCCGGCGCGCGGAGCGCGCGGACGGTCACCGTAGCCGCCACGGTCGCCATAGCCGCCGCGATCGCGGTCGCCATAGCCACCGCCGAAGCCGCCGCGGGGGGCGCCGAAGCCGCCGCCGCCACCGGCGCGCGGAGCGGCCGAGGCGGTGGACTCGTCGACATTGCTGATGGAGGCGACCTGCGGGCCCTTCTGGCCCTGGGACAGGTCGCACACGATGGTGGTGCCATCCGCCAGGGCGTCATGGCCGGCGGACTGGACGACGGATGCATGCAGGAAGGCATCCGGCGAACCATCGGAAAGGGTAACGAAACCGAAACCCTTCGTGGGGTTATACCATTTGACGGTGGCGGTGACGCCCCGGCGGGTGATCTGCGGGCTCTGCGGAGAACGGCGATCGTACATGTGGTCTTGAACTCGACTGTATCAACGATTGTGGAACTTGACCGGGCGGCGCCGGCTGCAAGGACGAAAGCCGGTCTTGTGCGCCGAATCAAATCGGACACGGTCGAGCCGAACAGCCACCCCAATCCGAAGCTTATACCGTCTTTGCGCCGCTTGCACCATGAAAGCCGAGGGGCACTCCGGAAGGAGTAGGGCGCCGCCGAACCGGCCTGCCGGGTGGGATGCGGCACCGTTTCCCGCCCCGCCCGCGCGGTCGGGTGGCTACCCCGCGCGGCTGCCGCCGGACAGATATTGGTCGCACAGCATGGCGGCCATGCGCGCGCAGGTCCCATCCAGTTCTCCCACCGACCGCGCCAGGCGGGGCAGGTCGGCCTGCCGGGCGGCCTGCATCGCCTCCCGCGTCAGCGCCATGGGCAGGCCCGCCCCGAAGGTGCCCAGCGTGCTGGACAGGTCGTGGCATTCATCGGCCAGCCGCGCCAGGTCGCCCTCCTGGTGCAAGGCGCACACCCGCGCCACCCGGCTCCGCGTGTCGGCCAGGAACACCTCCAGGATGCGGGCGAACTCGCCGGGGCGCATGGCGTCCCGCATCTCGTCCAGCACGCCGGTGTCGATCAGGGCGGTGGGGTCGTGGCCGGTGGGCATCAGGCGGCTCCCTTGTCGCCGCGCCATTGCTGGAGCTTGCGATAGATGGTCGATGCGCTGATCTCCAGCAGGGCCGCCGCGCGGTGGACATCGTTGTCACAGGCCGCCAGCGCCCGCTGGATAAGGTCCTTCTCCATCACCCACAGCGGGCGGATCGCCTGATCCGCCGCGACACCGCCTGGGGCCGCGCCGGCCGGGGCGGCGGGTGACGGCTGGGCCGCGGGCGCCCGGAACGACCGCAGCGGCTCCGGCAGCATGTCGGGGGTCACCACCGGCCCCTCGTGCAGCACCACCACATTGCGCACGACGTTCTGCAGCTGGCGCACATTGCCGGGCCAGGGATAGGCGCGGAACACCGCCTCCACCTCAGGCGCGAAGGACTGGAAGGCCTTGCCCTCCTCCTGCGACAGCTGTTGCAGGAACACCCGGGCGATCATGATGGCGTCATCCTCCCGCTCGCGCAGGGGCGGCAGGTGGATGGGGATGACATGAAGACGGTAGTACAGGTCCTCGCGGAAGCGGCCCGCCGCCACCTCGGCCAGGGGGTCGCGGTTGGTGGCGGCGACGATGCGCACATCCACCTTCTCCGCCCGGCTGCCGCCGACCTGCTGGATGGTGCCCGTCTGCACGAACCGCAGGATCTTCGCCTGCAGTTCCAGCGGCATCTCGCACACCTCGTCCAGGAACAGGGTGCCGCCATCGGCCAGCCGCGCCGCGCCCGGCCGGTCGGCGGTGGCCCCGGTGAAGGAGCCCTTCACATGGCCGAAGATCTCGCTCTCCAGCAGGTCCTTCGGGATGGCGGCGCAGTTGATGGCGATGAAGGGGCCGCTGCTGCGGGGGCCGGCGCGGTGGATGGCGTCGGCCGCCAGCTCCTTGCCGGTGCCGCTCTCACCGGTGATGACGACGCTGGCGCGGCTGCGGGCGGCCGCCTCCACCATCCGGTAGACCGACTGCATCTCCACTGACGCGCCGACGAAGTCGAACAGGCCCGACCGCCCGAAATCCCGCCGGTACTGCTCCACCATCCGGGTCAGGACGGATTTCTCGACCGCGTTGCGGACGGTCACGGTCAGGCGGGCGGCGTTGAACGGCTTGACCAGGAAGTCGAAGGCACCCAGCCGCATCGCCTCCACCGCCACATTGATCGATCCATGCGCGGTGGCGACGACGACGGGCAGTTCCGGGCAGCGCGCATGCAGGCGGCGCAGCACCTCCAGCCCGTCCATGTCCGGCAGCTTGACGTCCAGCACGGCCACCGCCGGTGGCCGCGACTCCACCGCCGCCAGGGCGCGGGCGCCGGTCTCCACATGCACGACCTCGTACCCCTCCGCCTCCAGATACTCGCGATAGACGCGGGCCAGGGGCAGGGTGTCCTCGATCAGTAGGATGCTGTGGCGGGTCGGCGCGGACATTCAGGTCACCGGAAGGGCGGAACTCCGGACGGGAGGGTGGCCCTGGAAGACTGCTGTGCGGAAGGGGGTATGTCAAAGGGGCGGCTGCCGCCCCCGTGCCGGAACCCTGTTCCCCTGGACGCGCGGAGGGGGTAGATTGATGCGAGGAGAGGCTCTCCAGGGGCGTCATACCTGCACATGTCCGCGTCGGGAAGCTCTGAAACGCCATCCTCGGCGCCGTTGTCGCTGAAGGAACGGTTCATCGCCTGGTGGGAAGGCTACGACCTTTCCGCCATGCTGGGCCGGCGCGCGTCCGCGGACGGGGCGCAGGGCGGGGGTGGGGCTGCCGGCGAGGGTGCGGCGGGCAGCGCGGATGATCCGAATCGCCGCCACCTGAACCGCCGCAACAAGCCGCTGTGGACCGCCACCCGCATCCAGGTGGCGGAGAAGATCTGGGGCCACGGCTTCGCAACCCCGGGGGGGACGGACCACATCCCCACCCTGGTGAAGCCGCTGGGCCTGAACCCGGCGATGAGCGTGCTGGAC
>JARWLF010000234.1:0-22185 GCA_029853055.1 Scenedesmus sp. KT-U | reverse complement strand
GCAGCGCGCTACGCGAATCCTGCGGTCACCGCTCCATCGGACTTCATTGGATTCACGTACCGCGCTTTGCCACGAACGCCCAGCGACGCCCTCGCGACGGCGTCTGGGTTCTCACACGCTCTCAGCCTGACTGTCGTGCCTGCTCCAGCAGGCGCGACAGGCGCTTGGCGGACACCGTCTCGCGCGTGCCCAGCTCCTGGGCGAACAGCGAGACCCGCAGCTCCTCCAGCGCCCAGCGCAGGGCCTGCCAGTGCGGCCCCGACTCGCGGCCGCGCTGACGCGCGTCTTCCAGTGCCTCGCGGAACTGCAGCAGCTCCAGCATCCGCGCCTGGTCCTTCACTGGATCCTGGCGCAGGCGCTCGGCACGCAGGCGCATGGCCTTGAGGTAGCGCGGCAGCTCGTTCAGACGCTCGTAGGGCGTGTCGCGCAGAAAGCCCGGCCGCACCAGGCTCTTCAGCTGGGCGCGCAGATCGTCGTAGCTGGCGGTGCCGTGGCCCATGAGTTTCTGCTCCAGCGCCGGCACCAGCTCGGCGTAGGCGGCCACGATGCGCTCGGTCAGCTCCAGCCGGCGCATGGATTCCGCGAACAACCCGCGCGAGACCTCCGCCACCAGCGCATCGAAGGCCGCGCGCGCGCGAATGCACGCCGGCTGCTCGCCGGCCAGGGCGTTCAGCGCGGCCTCCACCAGATCCTCGCGCAAGCGTTCGCTGCTCTCGATGGCGGCATACATGAGGCCGGTCTTGGGTGAGAGCGGCAGCTGCTTGCGCGCCTGCTTGAGCTTGTCGGCCAGCGCCCGGCGCAGCAGCGCGTGTACGCCGCCGGGATGCGCGGCCTGGGCCTGCTCGCGATCGGCATAGACCCGGATCAGCACGCCCTCGCCTTCTGCGCTCAGCGCCGGGAAAGCCGGCACCCCGGCCGCGCCGCGGATCTGCTCGGCCACGCCGGCTTCGGGGAAATGCTCCACCGCCTGGCCATCGAGCTTGCGCCCGGCTTCCGCGGCGAAAGCCGCCTGCGCGCGCTCGCCGTAGCGGACCTTGAGATCCGCCAGATCGCGCGACTCCTCGAGGATCCGCTTGCCATCGGACAGGCGCAGGTTGAAGCGCAGATGCGCCGGCACCGCGGACTCGTCCCATTCGGAGGCAGGCACCTCGACGCCCGTGCTGCGCTTCAGGAACCCGCCCAGCGCTTCGGTGACCGGCCGGTCGTGCGCATGTGCGCCTTCCGCCTCAACGAAGGCGCGGGCGAAGTCCGGCACCGGCACGAAATTGCGGCGCAGCGCCTTGGGCAGACCGCGCAGCAGCTCGGCGACCTTGTCCTCCAGCAGGCCCGGCACCAGCCACGACAGCCTCACCGCATCCAGCGCGTTCAGCAGGTGCAGCGGCAGGTGCAGGGTCACGCCGTCATCGGGCGCCTTGGGCTCGAAGCGGTAGGACAGGCGCAGGCTGACATCGCCGATCCGGAACGCGTTCGGGAAGCGCCCGGCGTCGGTCTCGTCCGCCGGGATCAGGTCGGGCAGCGACCACTCCAGCGCCGCGCGCTGTTCGGGCGTGAGCCGCTTGTACCAGGCCTCCAGCCCCTGCGCGGTGTTGATGTCCTCGGGCAGGCGCTTGCCGTACCAGGCCGCCTGCGCATCGACGTCGATGACGATGCCGACGCGGCGCAGCTTGGCCTCCTCTTCCATCGCCTGCTGCAGCACCTTCTGGTTGCGCTCCAGCAGCGGTATGCGCAGGTTGACCTCGCCCGGCACCAGGCCCTCGGCGATGAAGATCTCGCGCGCGTGCCTTGCATCGATACCGGCATAGCTGACCGGCTTCTTCGGCGCCAGCACCAGGCCGTGCAGGCTGATCTGCTCGGAGGCGATCACGCGGCCCTGGCTGCGTGCCCAGTGCGGGTCGAAGTGCTTGCGGCTGAGCAGGTGCGGCGCGGCCTCGATCACCCACTCCGGCTCGATGCTCGCGTTGATCAGGCCGTAGACCTTCTGGGTCTCCATCACCACCGCCGACACCACCCAGGGCGGCGGCTTGCGGGCCAGGTTGGAGCCCGGGAACAGCGCGTACTTGCGCTGCCGCGGCGCCTCGTACAGGCCCTTCTCGCTGCGCCTGCCGATCTGGCTTGGGATGCCGGTGAGGATGGCCTTGTGCAGGCGCGCGTAGCCCGCGGCAACCGCGCCCGGCGCCGGGTCTTCCTCGCCTGCCATCGCCGATGCGGACGCGTCGATGCCCAGCTCGGTGCAGGCCAGCAGCAGCTGGCGGTGCAGCTCCCGCCATTCGCGCATGCGCAGGAAGTTGAGGAAATGCCTGCCGCACCAGTCGCGCAGCTTGTTGGCGGTGAGCTCCTCGCGCGCGGCCTCGTAGCCTGCCCAGAGCTTGAGCAGGCCGACGAACTCCGAGCGCGGATCGGCGAACAGCGCATGCGCGTTGTCGGCCGCCTCGCGCGCCTCGCCCGGGCGCTCGCGCGGGTCTTGGATGCTCAGGAAGGCGGCAATGGTGATCAGCTCGCGGCTGCAGCCGAAGTCCTTGGAGGCGATCAGCATGCGCGCCAGCTTGGGATCGATCGGCAGCCGCGCCATCTGCCGGCCGAGCGGCGTGATCTGCCGGTTCGGCGCCACCGCGCCCAGCTCGATCAGCTGCTGCCAGCCGTCGCGCACCGCACGCTCGTCGGGCGCGTCGATGAAGGGGAAATCGTCGATGCGGCCCAGCCCCAACGCCAGCATGCGCAGGATCACCCCGGCCAGCGAGGAGCGCAGGATCTCGGGGTCGGTGAACGCCGGCCGGGAGGCGAAATCGGTGTCGGCGTAGAGGCGATAGGCCACGCCCGGCGCGGTGCGTCCGCAGCGGCCAGCGCGCTGGTTGGCGCTGGCTTGGCTGATCGGCTCGATCTGCAGGCGATCGAGTTTCTGCCGCGGGCTGTAGCGCTTGACCCGCGCCTGCCCGGGGTCGATCACGTAGCGGATGCGCGGCACCGTCAGCGAGGTTTCCGCCACATTGGTCGCAAGCACGATGCGGCGCTGCGGTCCGGGGTTGAACACGCGGTCCTGGTCGCGCGCCGACAGCCGCGCATACAGGGGCAGCACGATTGTCTCGCGGTAGTTGCGGCGGCTCAGCAGCAGGTGGGCCTCGCGGATCTCGCGCTCGCCGGGCAGGAACACCAGCACGTCGCCGCGCGGATCCTCGCGGTTGATCTCGTCCATGGCCGCGGCAATGCCTTCCGGCACCGTGCCGCCGCCCTCGTCGCGGCCCAGCAGTTCCAGCGGCCGGTAGCGCGTTTCCACCGGATAGCTGCGCCCCTCCACGTTGATCACCGGCGCGCCCTCGAAGTGGCGCGCGAAGCGCTCGGTGTCGATGGTGGCCGAGGTCACGATCAGCTTGAGATCGCGCCGCCGGCGCAGCAGGTCCTTCAGGTAGCCCAGCAGGAAATCAATGTTGAGGCTGCGCTCGTGGGCCTCGTCGATGATCAGCGTGTCGTAGGCCGAGAGCATGCGGTCCGACTGGATTTCGGCCAGCAGGATGCCGTCGGTCATGAACTTGATGTAGGTCTGTTCGCCGACCTGCTCGGTGAAGCGCACCTGGAAGCCGACCGCGCTGCCGAGCTGGGTGCCGAGTTCCTCGGCCACGCGCCGCGCCACCGAGCGCGCGGCGATGCGCCGCGGCTGGGTGCAGCCGATCATGCCGGCCGTGCCGCGTCCGGCGGCCAGGCAGAGCTTGGGCAGCTGCGTGGTCTTGCCCGAGCCGGTCTCGCCGGCGATCACCACCACTTGATGCCGCTGGATGGCCGCGTGGATGGCCTCGGCCTCGCGCGCGATCGGCAGCTCGGCGTCGAACTCGGGCTTGGGCAGGCCCTGAACGCGCGCCTCGCGCGCAGCGGCCGAGACCGCCAGCGCCTTGTCGAAGGCTTCACGCCGGCTTGCATTTCCCGGTTCACGCTCCCAGTTCGAAAGGAGCTGGCGCAGCCGCCGCTGGTCGCGCGCCAGCGCGCGCGACAGCGCCCCACGCGCCTTGGACAGGGCGCGCTGGCTGATGGCTCCGTCCTGCGGAGCCGATCCAGGCGGTGTGGCGGGTGTGCTGCTCACGCTTGATCCGGCGCAAGGCCTCGGCTCGGTGGGGGCGCGATTCTACCGGCATGCGCGCCCTGCTCCCGTGCGGCACGCACGGCAACACACATCTGGAGGACACCATGAAGATCGACATCGGCATCAGCGACAAGCAGCGCAAGAAGGTGGCCGAGGGCCTCGCCCGTTTCCTGGCCGACAGCTATACGCTCTACCTCAAGACCCACAACTACCACTGGAACGTCACCGGGCCGATGTTCAACAGCCTGCACCTGATGTTCCAGACCCAGTACACCGAGGCCTGGAACGCGCTGGACGAGATCGCCGAGCGCATCCGCGCGCTGGGCTTCTCCGCGCCGGGCTCGTACGCGCAGTTCGCCAAGCTCAGCAGCCTCAAGGAGCAGGACGGCGACGTCGTGCCCGAATGGCGCACCATGGTCGAACAGCTGGTGCTGGGCAACGAGGCCGTGTGCCGCACCGCCCGCAAGGTGCTGGAAGCCGCAGGCGAAGCTGGTGACGAGCCCACCGCCGACCTGCTCACCCAGCGCTTGAACATCCACGAGAAGAACGCCTGGATGCTGCGCTCTCTGCTGGCCTGAGCTGCAACCGGCGCAAGCGCAAATCAGCGCGCGCAGCCGCGAAACAATGCGTCGCGCCCACAACCACAGCGCAGCACCCGCTGCGCCTGCCGCAGCCGCCCTACCCCACGCGAATCCCGAATCCCAACGCCCGAATCCCGCTTCGCCCGAGCCGACAGGCTCAGAGCGTGTGAAAAAACCATCCGCCTGCTGCGGCCGCCGCTGGCCGCCCGTGGCGGCAGCGCGCTACGCGAATCCTGCAGTCATTTGGTCCACCAAACTCCCTTGGATTCACGTACCGCGCTTTGCCACGAGCGCCCAGCGACCCCCTCGCGACGGCGTCTGGGTTTTTCCACACGCTCTCAGGCGAAGTAAGGCGTCTCGCCCCTGGCGTGGTCGGTGGCGTCGCGCACCGCGGTGAGTTCCGGCACGCGCTGCAGCAGGGTTTTCTCGACACCGTGCTTGAGCGTGACGTCGACCTGTCGGCAGCCCTGGCAGCCGCCGCCGAAGCGCAGCACCACCACGCCCTCGGCGGTGATCTGCTCCAGCGTCACGCGACCACCATGGCTGGCCACGCCCGGGTTGATCTCGGTGTCGATCACGTGCTGCACGCGCTCGACCAGACTGGCGCTGGCGCCCGGCGGCACGCCCTTGATGCGCGGCGCGCGCACGGTGAGCTGCCCGCCAGTGGTGTTCTGCTCGAAGTCGATCTCGGCGTCGGTGAAATACTCGGCGCCCGCCGCGTCCACGTAGAGGGTGAAGCCCTCGCACTCCAGCGCCCACTCGTCGCCCTTCAGGTCCACCTGTTCGCAGAACTCCAGCCGCGCATCGGCCGAGGGCGTGCCGGGGCGCACCGCGCTCAGGCGGATGCCGACGATGTCGCCGCCCTGCTGGCGGATGAGGTGGGCGAAATACTGCTGGGCGCTGCTGCTGATCTGGAGCATGGACGGGGCCTGGGGGAAACCGGACCAAAATGGTACCGCATCATGTGCGGGCAGGCCGGGGCGCGGATCGCGCTGGCTATACTCGCGGCCCGTCCGTCCAGCCCGAGAGCCCGCCATGAGCCCATCGAATCCCGCCGCTTCCGACCTCGCTGCCCAGCGCTGCACGCCCCGCCGCGGCGCCGAGCACCTGCTGCCGGCCGAACGCGTGCAGGCGGCCCTGGCGTTCCTGCCGGGCTGGGCCCTGGTCGAGGACGGACAGGCGCTGAGCAAGACCTTCCGCTTCCCCGACTACTACCGCACCCTGGCCTTCGTGAACGCGCTGGCCTTCATCGCCCACGCCGAGGACCACCACCCCGACCTGTCGGTGCACTACGACCGCTGCGTGGTGCGCTTTTCCACCCACGATGTCGGCGGCCTGTCCGAGAACGACCTGATCTGCGCGGCCAAGGCCGAGCAGTTGGTCGGCGCTGGCTGAGACGCTTGGCCGCGCTGCGCTGCCAAACCTGCCCTGCGCGGCCATCATCGGGGGCATCCCCGAAGCGCCTCGTGCTGCGGCACGGGTTCGCCCGCCGGCCCTGAGCGATGGCCAGTCGCTCCCTGCGCGGAGTCTGGGCATTGCGGCTGGATCTGCTGCTGTGGCTGGCACTTGGCCTCGTGCTGCTGGCCACGCTAGGCACCGCCGCCCAGCTGGAAGCGCAGGCGCGCGCCGAACTGCGGCTGTTCGCGGCCGGCGGCTCGCCCTATGCCTGGCGCTTCGCCGATCCGGACGCGCTGGCAGGCCCACCGCTGGCGGCCACCGTGCTGGGGCGCAGCGAGGCGGGCGGGCTGCAGCTGCAGCTGCCGCAAGGCCACGCCAACCTGGGCCTGCGCCTGTCGGGCCGACGCATCGATCGCGACGCGGTGCCGCAGCTGCGCCTGCAGCTGCACAGCGAGCAGCCCCTGCGCTGGCGGCTCGCGGCGGCTGCCGACCTGCGCCCGGATGTCCCCGCCGGGCCATGGCAGACGTGGCGACCTGAAGATGCCGCGGCGCCCAGCGCGCTCCTGCTGGAAGAGCTGCTGCCGCGACTGGATGCCGACCCTGTGCAGTTGCGCCTGCAGCTCGAAGGCCAGCGCGACCAGCAGGTGGCGCTGCAGACGCTGAGCCTGCATCCGCTCGCCTGCGGCGCTCAGTACTGTCTGCCAGACCACCTGCAGCTGGACTGGCGCAGCCTGCCCGGCAGCCTGCTGGCGCAGCGCGACGCCGCCGTGCAGCAATCACCGCAGCCGCGGGTCGGCAGTACAGCGCCGGGCTGGACAGTGTGGATGGCCGCGCAGATGCACGGTTTCGGCCTGATTGCGGCGCTTTTGGCGGGGACGCTTTGGGTCCTCGCCGCGTTGGCCTTGCGCCGACAGTGCAGCGCGCGTCGTCGCACCGCACTGGCCCTGCTGCTCGGCGCTGGCCTGCCGATGCTGCTGCTGG
Source organism: Scenedesmus sp. KT-U (assembly GCA_029853055.1). Classification (NCBI taxonomy): domain Eukaryota; kingdom Viridiplantae; phylum Chlorophyta; class Chlorophyceae; order Sphaeropleales; family Scenedesmaceae; genus Scenedesmus; species Scenedesmus sp. KT-U. The sequence goes on along the minus strand of JARWLF010000234.1, from coordinate 15,156 downwards.
CCTTCGGGCTGCCGCGCTTTCCCCCCGCCGCCGCTGATGCCGCACTGATCGCCCTGTGGCTGCTCGCCGTGCTGATCCTGCGACCCGTCGCCGCTCCAATCGCAGCAGGGCCCGCGCGAAGCGCGTGGATCGAAGCCGGCGTGCTGAGCGCCGCCGGTCTGGCCCTGCTGCTGGCCGCGAGCCTTGCCGCCGGCCAACAGGCACCGGCACTCCCGGACCACGAACGCCTGCTGCGCTATCTCGGCTGGGTGGCGCTGCAGCAGCTGTGGCTGGCGCGCTTCCTGCTGCCGCACCTGCAGGGGCTGGGCATCCAACGCGCCCTGCCGATCTGGGCCGGCCTGCTGTTCTGCGCCCTGCACCTGCCCAACGACGGCCTGATGTTGCTCACCTTCGTCGGCGGCACCGCCTGGGCCTGGCTGGCCCTGCGCCACGGCCGCCTGCTGCCGCAGATCGCCTCGCACGCCGCGCTCGGCCTCGCCGCGATGGCCCTGCTGCCGCCGGGCCTGCTGCGCTCGCTGGAGGTAGGCGGGCGCTTCGTGTTCGCGCCGCTGTAGCGCAGCGACACGCAATGGATCGAAACCTTCTGCGAACCCCTCATCGTGGCTCGGCTCAACGGCCGATGCGCAGTCGATCACCCTCGGCAGCTACTGCGTACCATGCCAGCCGCGGCGTCTCGGCGTGATCGGCAGACCCTTCGTAGCCATCCACCAACTGCAATCGCAGCCGCCGCGCAGTCGGCTTCAACCTCGCGCCAGCCAGATGCTGGCCCGGCAGCAGCTGCGCATCCAGCACCCTGGCCTCGGCTACGTCCAGCCAGATCGCGGCCACCCCGTCCAAGCCCGGCCTGCGGTTGAAGCCCAGCAGCACCAGCAACCGCCCACGCCCCAGGGGGAACGCATCGCTACCGTCGCAGCGGCTGGTGCCGCGGTGCGCGAAGCGCACCGGCGTATACCAGGCAGGCGGCAGCGCGACGGGCGAAGCGGCGGAGCCCAACCCGTGGGCAGCGATCTGCATGTCGTCTTCGAGCTCGTCGCCAGACGGCGAATGCATGCGCAGCGCCACCTCCTGCGCTCCCAGGGTGCAGCGCAGCGTCCAGTCGGCAGAAGCCCCAGCAGCTGCAGCCTGCAGCGGCAACAGCGGCAACAGCGCGGCCACGCACGCCGTGGCCCAACGGAGGCAGACGCTCCGGGCGCTGCAGATGCGGGCAGACAGCGCCGCCTCACCGGACATCACGAACTTCACAGATCAATCTCCCAGCTGTATTTTTTTTATGCGAATGCTCGCGAAATCCACTGGCTACTCCAAGCCCCTGACAGCAACCTGAGCTGATTGACCGATGCCCGTCTACGCCCCGCTCGGCCTCCTGCCTGCGCTCCCGCTCGACTCAGGCACTCTCGCCCTCTACCGCCACGACGCTCCCGGGCCACTGGGTCTCGAACTCCCGACACGGGCACCGGGCGCGACGGAACCCGGGCCCGAGGCCCTGCGCCGGCGCGCCGATGAGGCCTATGACCTGCACCCGGGCTCCTGCAGCCACTCGGTGTGGCACGTGATCCGACTGTACCGCCCGCAGCAGGAGTGGCTGAACGCCAACGCCCTCGTCGATCAGCTGAGCGTGGACCCGCTCTGGAGCGAGGTCACGGTGTCCGAGGCAGGCGTTCTGGCAAGACAGAGCGTGGGAAAAACCCAGACGCCGTCGCGAGGGCGTCGCTGGGCGTTCGTGGCAAAGCGCGCTGCGTGAAGCCAAGGGAGTTTGGTGGACCAAATGACCGCAGGATTCGGGTAGCGCGCTGCCGCCACGGGCGTCCAGCGACGGCCGCAGCAGGCGGATGGGTTTTTCACATGCTCCCGGGAAAGCTGGTGGTCGGCGGCCGCAAGGAGTCAGGCAATGGCCACGTGATCGTGGTGTACCCCGGCCCCGACCAGCCCGCGGGTGGCTACAGCTTCGACCGCAATGGGGAAACCCGCAGCGTGCGGGCACGGGGCAGCTACCCTCCCGCCATGTCGACGTCGCTGGGCAGCTGGCCCGGCGCCATGAGCCGTGGCGACAAGACGGTCTGGGACCCGTGGGCCAACGATATGCGCTTTGGCGAAGTGCGCTTCTGGGTGTATCAGGCCCGCTGAAGCAAGTCGCGGCAGGCGCCGGCTGGGCGCGACCCGACGCGGCGACGCCATCTACCCAAGCGCATCCAGCACAGCCTTCAGCTCCGCCGGCAGCGGCGCGCTCAGCGTGTAGGGCTCGGTGCCGTCCTTCAGCGCGAACTTCAGGCTGGCGGCGTGCAGGAACAGGCGCTTCAAGCCTGAGCCCTTGAGGGCGCGGTTGGCCTCGCGCTCGCCGTACTTTTCGTCGCCCGCCACGGGGTGGCCGCTGTGCTGGGCATGCACGCGGATCTGGTGGGTGCGGCCGGTGTCGATGCGCACCTCGGTATAGCTGTGGCCGCCTTGCAGGGCGAGGCGCCGGAAGTGGCTGAGCGAGGCCTTGCCCTCGACCGGATCGACCCTGACCATGCGCTCGCCGCCCTGCAACTCGAACTTGCGCAGCGGCGCATTCACGCTGAAGGGTTTCTGGCCGATGTCGCCGACCAGCAGGGTGAGGTAGCGCTTTTCCAGCCGGCCCTCGCGGATCAGGCGCTGCAGTTCGGTGAGCGCCGAGCGCTTCTTGGCCACCACCAGCAGGCCGGAGGTGTCGCGGTCCAGCCGGTGCACCAGCTCCAGCGGCTCGCCGGGGCGCAGCTGCCGCAGCAGCTCGATGGCGCCGAAGCTGATCCCGCTGCCGCCGTGGGTGGCGATGCCGCTGGGCTTGTCCAGCGCCAGCAAGGCGCGATCCTCGAACACGATGCTGTCGGCGATGCGCTGCAGCTGGCTGCGCGGCGCCTCCTGCGGGGCGGCCGCCTCGGCCAGCCGCACCGGCGGGATGCGCACCGTCTCGCCGCCCTGCAGGCGGGTATCGGGCTTGGCGCGGCCGCCGTTCACGCGCACCTCGCCGGTGCGCAGGATCCGGTAGATCAGGGAGCGCGGCGCGCCCTTCAGCTGGCCCAGCAGGAAGTTGTCCAGGCGCTGGCCCTCGCGGTCGGCGGGCACTTCCACCAGGCGCACGCCGCCCGATGTGGACTCGGCCCGGCCCTGGTTTGCTGCGGCTGCACCCGGCTTGCTAGACTTCACGCGCGATAAGGTCCTGATTTTCCAGCGCCCTTGTCGTTTCCGGGGCTGTTTCCATGGAGCACGCGGCGCGCCGAAGGCCTGTTCAAGGCCGCGGTGCGGGCCGGGTGTGGTGCCGCCGAGGCGGGTCGTGCATGGTAGCGGCTGCGGTGCTCCGCAGATGAATCAGGTTTGGATAGGGATGTACGCGGCAGGGGGCGAGGCCCCCGCGCCGCGCGGAGCCAGGGTGGGCTCCGAGGCGGAATCGGCGCAGGCGCGCGGCCCCACGGGGCACGGGCCGCGCCTGTTTCGAACGGCTCCAGTGCCGCGTGTGCGCCGCATCAGCGTGCGCCGCGCGCCCGGAGCCGCCGGTGGCGGGACGGATCCCGCGCCGGCTGCGGCATTCGCGGCACCCGCGGAAGCTGCCGCCCCCCTCGCCCGGCGAGGTTCTGGCGGTGGCCCCACGGGACGGTGGCCGGGCAGGCGTGGCGGGGCTCCCGCGGCGCGCATCGGCCGGTAAGAACAACGTGTGGCGCTCCCGCGGGCCTTGATGGGCCCGGCAACGGTTGCAGCGCTGGTGACTCCGCTTCGGGCGCGCGGCCTTCGCGTGCCTCGGCCGGGATTTCCGGCGTTCCCCGCGTGAGCGCGCGAGGAATGACAATCCAATGAAAAGAATGCTGATCAACGCAACCCAGCAGGAGGAGTTGCGTGTCGCCATCGTCGATGGCCAGAGCCTGTACGACATCGACATCGAGCAGCCGGCCCAGGAGCAGAAGAAGTCCAACATCTACAAGGGCCGCATCACCCGGCTGGAGCCTTCGCTCGAGGCCGCCTTTGTCGAATACGGCGGTGACCGCCACGGCTTCCTGCCGCTGAAGGAAATCTCCCGCGACTACTTCCTGCCCGGCACCGATGCCAACAAGAACGGCATCAAGGAACTGCTGAAGGAAGGCCAGGAGGTCGTCGTCCAGGTCGACAAGGAAGAGCGCGGCAACAAGGGCGCGGCGCTGACCACCTTCATCTCGCTGGCCGGTCGCTACATGGTGCTGATGCCCAACAGCCCGCGCGCCGGTGGCGTCTCCCGCCGCATCGAGGGCGAGGACCGCCAGGCCCTGAAAGAGGCCATGGACAAGCTGAACATCCCCGACGACATGGGGATCATCATCCGCACCGCCGGCGTCGGCCGCGACGCCGAAGAACTGCAGTGGGACCTCGACTACCTGCTGCAAGTCTGGCGCGCCATCACCGACGCCGCCCTGGCCAAGCCGGCCCCGTTCCTGATCTACCAGGAATCGCGCCTGATCGTGCGCGCCCTGCGCGACTACCTGCGCAACGACATCGGCGAAATCCTGATCGACACCGAGGCCATGTACCAGGAGGCCCGCGATTTCGTAGAGCAGGTGATGCCGCAGAACCTGCGCAAGCTCAAGCACTACAAGGACAGCATCCCGCTGTTCAACCGCTACCAGATCGAATCCCAGATCGAGAACGCCTACGAGCGCCAGGTGCGACTGCCCTCGGGCGGCTCGATCGTGATCGACCAGACCGAGGCGCTGACCGCGGTCGACGTCAACTCGGCGCGCGCCACCAAGGGCGGCGACATCGAGGAGACCGCCTTCAACACCAACCTGGAGGCCGCCGACGAGGTCGCCCGCCAGCTGCGCCTGCGCGACCTGGGCGGCTTGGTCGTGGTGGACTTCATCGACATGGAATCCAGCCGCCACCAGCGCGAAGTGGAGGAGCGACTGAAGAACGCCCTCAAGCACGACCGGGCGCGCGTCCAGGTCGGCCGCATCTCGCGCTTCGGCCTGCTCGAGATGTCGCGCCAGCGCCTGCGGCCCAGCCTCGGCGAGTCCAGCCAGGTGGTCTGCCCGCGCTGCAGCGGCCATGGCCGCATGCGCAGCGTGGAATCGCTGAGCCTGTCCATCCTGCGCCTGGTGGAAGAGCAGGCGATGAAGGACAACACCGGCCAGGTGCTGGTGCAGGCCCCCCACGAGATCGCCAACTACCTGCTCAACGAGAAGCGCCGCGGCCTGCTGGAGGTCGAGCAGCGCCACGACGTGCCGGTGATCATCGTCGCCGACGAGCAGATGGAAACCCCGCACTTCAACGTGCAGCGCATCCGCGAGGGTGAACTCGGCGAGGAAACCGCCAAGCCCAGCTACTACCGCACCTCGCCGCGCAAGCAGGAAGTGCATGCGCTGACCCGCGCCAACCTCAACATCCCGCCGCCACCGGCCGTGCGCGCGGTCAAGCCGGCCACCCCGGCACCGGTGCGCGAGGACCGCGAAGAGCAGCCGGAAGCCCCTCCCGCCCGCGTGGAGGCACCGCGCCAGATCGCGCCGCAGCAGCGCCCGGCCGCCGCCGCGGCCCCCGCCGCCAGCGGTGGCTTCTGGGGCAAGGTGAAGGCCCTGTTCGGCTTTGGCGGCGCCGAGCCGGCCGCGGCCGAGGGCCGTCGTGAGTCCCGCGACGGCAAGCCCGGCCGCGACGGCCGACGCAACGAGCGCCCCGAGCGCAACGAAGCCCGCGGCGAACGCCAGGACGGCCGCGGTGGCCGCGGCGGCAAGGGCGAGGACCGCAACGAGGGCGGCCGTCGTCGTGACCGCGACCGCGATCGTGGCAACCGCAACGAGCAGCAGCCGGCCAAGGCCGAGCAGCCGCAGCCGCGCCAGGAGCAGGCACGCAAGCAGCCCGAGCCCGCCGCCAAGGCCCAGGAGCGCGCGCAGGACAAACCGCGCGACAAGAACCCCGAGCGCAGCGCGGACAAGGCTGAACGCCGCGAGCAGCGCGCGGCGCAGCCGGCACAGGCGCCCGCCAAGCCCACCGAACCCAGCGATCCCGCCCTGCTGGCAGCCACGGCAGCCGCGGCAAGCACCGCCGCGGCGGCTGCGGTCGCGGCGGCCACAGGTGATGCCGAACCGGCCGGATCGGCCGCCGACGCCGGCGCCGAAGGCAGCGGCGGCCGTCGCCGCCGCGGTCGTCGCGGCGGCCGCCGCCGCCGTCGCGAGGGCGCGCCCAACGGCAGTGACGAGGCGCTGGGCCTGGATGACGCGGCCGAGGGTGAAGGGGACACGGAGGACGAGGGCAGCGAGCAGGTCGCGGTTGCGGCCGTCGCCAGCGCAGCCACTGCCGAGCTCGCTGTTTCGGCCACTGCGGACGCTGAGTCCGACGCCGAGCTGAGCGCGCAGGCGCCCGAAGCGCCCGCCCGCGGCGAGGCCCCTCCCTTCGTGCCGGTACCGCTGCCGCGCAGCGCCGAGGCCGCGCAGGAGGCCGCAGCCCAGGCGGAAGCACAGGCATCCTCGGAAGAAGCCAGCGAGCCGGCCGAAGAGACGGCGCTGGACTCGGAACCGCCGGTGGCGGCCGCCCCTCCCGTCGTCGCCGCCCTTGCGAGCGCCGCCAGCGCCGACCCGCGCGCGGATGCACAGCCAGGCCCGCAGCTGGCCTCCACGCCCACCCCGCAGCCCGAGCCTGCAGCGCCGGCCAGCGAGTCGGATGTCGCGGCGGCAAGCCCGGTGGCCGCACCTGTCGAGACGCCCCCCGCGCCGGTGGAAGGCGCGACCGGCGCACAAGTCACCGCGAGCGCAGAGCCGGCTTCGGCGGACGAAACACCGCAGCCGACCAAAGCCGCGCCCGCGGTCGTGGAGCCCGCTCCCGCCGCTGCCATCGAGCTTCCCGCGACGGTGCCGACTGACGCAAAAGTGGAGGACGGTGCCGTCAGCGACGCCGCCGAAGGCGAGCCCGCACCGGAACGAACGCTCGAGGTAGCGGCGAGCACCGACGCGGTGCCAGCGCGGGCCGAAGCGGAAGCGACGTCGCCCGAGCCGCCGGCCGCGCAAGCGGTCGTGGTCGAAGCCAGTGCGGCTCCCGAGCCGGCACAGGCGCAGGAGCCCGCCGAGGCAGCGACCTCACGACCCGAGCCCGAGGCAACGACCAAGCCGGATGCAGAAAAGCCGGATGCAGAAGCCGAAGCCCCGGAGAGCAAGCCGGAACCGCCAACCGAGGCCGAGCCCACACCGCGTCAGGAGCGGCTGATCTGAGACAAGCCTGGTCAAGTCCGGTCTGGACTTGAGCAGCCGAATGGGTCCGGCGCGTGTCCGGACTCGTTCGGCTGCCACGTGGCGGCTTCGCAGCCCTCGGTCAGGCCTGATCAAGCATCGCGTGCCTGACCCGCGAGCGCGCCCTCCACGGCGCGCCGGCAGGGCCGCGTGCTGCAGCGCTACCCGGATCACGACCTGCGCTGGGCCGGTCCGCCCCGGTGCGCCGCACGCTCAGCCCGAGGGCGGCCACGGGTGCAGATCCAGCAGCAGGGTCTGCAGCGCGCCCTCGAAGCCCAGGCCACTGAGCCAGGGGCTGAGCAGGATCAGGCCCAGGCAGAGCACGGCGAAGCCGAGGCTCGCGTAGTCCCCGCGGCGCCAAGGCTGGCGCCAGGGTGGCACCCTGGGGCAGTCGGGCGCCTCCTCTGCCGCACCTCGCTTGGCGAGCGCGCGCGCAACCTGCGCGGCGTCATCCACGGTCATCAGCAGGCCACGCAAGGCATGTTTCCAAGCAACGAAGCGTGCGCCGGCCTGGGCGCCGGTGCGCGCCATCGCGCCAAGCCCGGCCAGCCCGAACAGGGCCTCCAGATACAGGCCCAAGGCCAGCGCGAACAGGATCAGCCCAAGGTCGAGCTTGAGATGCCAGAGCGTCCGGCCGAGCCTCTGGTTCGGGTAGCCGCGATGCTTAAGCGCGTACCACTCCAGCGCTGCATGCGCGGCCACCACCACCACCAGCCAGAACAGCGAGATCAGCAGGCTCAGCAGCACGGCAAGGCCGATGTAGGCGAGCGTGAACAGCCAGCTGTCGTCATGCTCGGCCACCCACAGCAGCAGCCGGCGGCGCAGCGGCTGCGGTGCGGGATCGAGGACAGGTGCTGGTGTCGATTCGTCGGCGTGGTGCATGTGCAGGCGCTTGGCGTGGTTGCTCGCGAACCCACGGGAGACGGGCAGCCTGCCCGTGCTTGGCGCGAGGCTCAAGCCTTGGATGCGCCCGGCGGCGTTTGCCGCCTGGATCGAAGCGGGCGGAGGTGAGGCTTCCGATAGCGGCGAGGCTGCGCGCTGCCCTGCCCCTCATCCGGCGCTGCGCGCCACGTTCCCGCGGGGGGAGAAGGGCCACTCGATGCGGGGCTTGGGCTTCTGAACCTAGATTCCGCAGTTGACCGCTTCCGACTTCGAGCAAACCTTTGATGTGGTTTGAGTTTACCGCTGCGTCCGACTTCTCCCGTTGGGTGAAGGCCGCTACGCGCCCAATAGCACGCCTGGCCGGCCGTCTGGCTGCGTTGTTCGTCGTTGCAGGTGGCCACTGCGCCTCCCCACGCCTTGCCAGCCAACCGGCCAGGCGCACTCTCGAGCGCATCCAACTGCGGAATCTAGGCTGAAAGGAAAACGGGGCCGGTGCTGTGCACCGGCCCCGCCTCCTGACCCGACTGCCGCAGCCCCCGCGAACGGCAGTCGTGCGCGCTGCAGGCTGGCCCATGCCAGCGCTGCGAACGGTTGGCGGGCAACCCGTCCCCCGGGTCCCGCCCGTGTCATCCCTGACGGCGTGCTCCCTCCCCCTCGGGCCCGGCCGGCGATCCCCCGATCACCGGCCGGACGTTTGCATCAGTTGTAGGCCGACTCGCCGTGGGCGATGAGGTCCAGGCCCTCGCGCTGCTCGTCGTCGCTGACGCGCAGGCCGATCACCTGCTTGATCAGGAACAGGGCACCGAAGGCCACCACGCCGGACCACAGGATGGTGATCACCACGCCCTCGGCCTGCACGAACAGCTGCGAGGCGATGGAGAAGTCCTCGTCGCCCATGCCGCCCAGCGCGGGTGCTGCAAACACGCCGGTGAGCAGGGCGCCGACGATGCCGCCAACACCGTGCACGCCGAACACGTCGGCGGTGTCGTCCGCGCCCAGCAGTTTCTTCAGGCCGGTGACGCCCCAGAAGCAGGCCACGCCGGAGATGGCGCCGATGATGATCGCGCCCATCACCCCGACGCTGCCGCAGGCCGGGGTAATCGCCACCAGGCCCGCCACCGCGCCGGAGGCGCCGCCCAGCATGGAGGCCTTGCCGCGGATCACGCCCTCGGTGGCCGACCAGGCCACCACCGCTGCGGCCGTGGCCATCAGGGTGTTGATGAAGGCAAGCGTGGTATCGCCATTCGCTTCCAGGTTGGAGCCGGCATTGAAGCCGAACCAGCCCACCCAAAGCAGCGAGGCACCGACCATGGTCAACACCAGGTTGTGCGGCGGCAGCGCCTCGCGCCCGTAACCCAGGCGCTTGCCGACCATGTAGGCGGCGACCAGGCCGGCCACGCCGGCATTGATGTGCACCACCGTGCCACCGGCGAAGTCGAGTGCACCCTTCTCGTACAGATAGCCGCCGCCGGCCCAGACCATGTGCGCGATCGGCAGGTAGCTCAGGGTGAACCAGATCACCGCGAACACCAGCACCGCCGAAAACTTCATGCGCTCGGCGAAGCTGCCGCAGATCAGAGCGCAGGTGAGCCCGGCGAAGGTGGACTGGAAGGCCACGAACACCAGCTCCGGGATCATCACGCCCTCGGTGAAGGTCTCGGCCAAGGAGTCCGGGGTGATGCCTGCGAGGAAGGCCTTGTCGAAGGTGCCGATCCAGGCGTTGCCACCCGCAAACGCCAGGCTGTAGCCGTAGATGGCCCACAGCACCAGGATCAGCGAGAACACGGTCATCACCTGCATCAGCACCGACAGCATGTTCTTTGAGCGGACAAGGCCGCCGTAGAACAGGGCCAGGCCGGGCACGGCCATCATCACCACCAGCAGGGTGGCCACCATCATCCAGGTGATGTCGCCCTTGTCGACGGTGGGTTCGACGGCTTCCTCGGCCGCTTCGCCGGAGGCCTCGGCGGGCGCCTCGGCGAGCGCGGCAGGTGCTTCGGCGGCCAGCTCGGCGACCGGCTCGTCGGCCAGCGCGGGCATGGCGACCGCAAGCAGCAGCAGGACCAGGGCGGAGCGCAGCAGCGCGGTCATGGATCGGATTCGCATGGCATGCTCCTCGCTCACACCGCGTCCGCGCCGGACTCGCCGGTGCGGATGCGGATGGCCTGTTCGATGGGGGTGACGAAGATCTTGCCGTCGCCGGTCTTGCCGGTGCGCGCGGCCTGGCTGATCGCCTCGATGACCACCTCCAGCCGGTCTTCGGGCACGGCAGTTTCGATCTTCACCTTGGGCAGGAAGTCCACCACGTACTCGGCGCCGCGGTAGAGCTCGGTGTGGCCCTTCTGGCGCCCGAAGCCCTTGACCTCGGTGATGGTGATTCCCGACACCCCGGCGGAGGACAGGGCCTCGCGCACTTCATCGAGCTTGAATGGACGGATGATCGCGGTGACCAGCTTCATAGGCCCCCCTGGTACGGCGTGTTGCGCATGGCGCTCCCCTTGGTGGTGAATCCCCAAGGCTGACTGAGCAACGGTCGTGCCAAGTCGTGCATCGCAACATGCTGATACTCAAGTCCATGAATAAATTGCTTATTCCCGGAGGTGCATAGCAGCAAGTTGCACCATCAAGGTGCGTCGCGATAGCGTTTTCCCTGTATCGGCGCAGCTACCGCACACCCGGACCTGCTGGCGACCTTCGGCTGGGCGGTTACCATCGCGGCCATGTCCAGCCTGCTCATTGCCGACGACCACCCCCTGTTCAGGGCGGCCCTTGCCCAGGCTGTGCGCAGCCTGTTGCCCGAGCTGCAGGTGCGCGAGGCGGACAGCCTGGAGGCCGCGCGCCAACAGCTGCTGGCACACCCCGATGTCGAACTGCTGCTGCTCGACCTGCACATGCCCGGCAGCCAGGGCCTGGTGGGGCTGGCAGCGCTGCGCGGTGAGTTCCCGCAGGTGCCGGTGCTGATGGTCTCGGCGCAGGACGACCCGGCGGTGATCCGGCGCGCACTGGCCTACGGTGCCAACGGCTACGTGCCGAAAAGCCTGGACCTCGCCGGCATTCGCAGCGCCTTGGATACGGTGCTGGCCGGCGGCACCTGGCTGCCGCCAGCCCTCCGCGGGCCCGTGGAGGCCGACCCCGTGGACCCGCAGGACCGCGACGTGGCCTCGCGCCTCGCCCGCCTCACCCCGCAGCAGGTGCGCGTGCTGCAACTGCTGGCGCAGGGCCGCCTCAACAAGCAGATCGCTGACAGCCTGGGCATCCAGGAGCGCACGGTGAAAGCCCACGTCAGCGCCATCTTCGAGCGGCTCGGCGTGCGCAACCGCACCCAGGCGGGCGTATTGCTCAGTTCCCTGGAACTGCCAGACCCCACGCGCCTGCGCGCCGCGGCGGACCTCGGGGCTCCAGGCTGAGGGCCTCCGCGCACCGCGTCGGGTTGCGGCTGCTCCGCAGGAGCCGGGATCCGGCAGGGGATTCGTGATTCGCGGAGCGGCCCGGGGCGGGTGACCTGCCTCGCGCAAGCTCCTCGCGGGAGCCTGCCTGCAGGGGACCGCAGCCTGCGCTCCGCCTGTGTCGGAAAAGTGAGCGAGCGCGCACTCACGCAGTCGGCAGTCTTTCGTGGCGGGCTGGCGACAAGGGCAAGAGCAATCGCCTGCGTTCCCGCTCCGAGGGAGGGTGCGCCAACCTGCGTCGCCGCAGCCGCCATTGCGCACCCGCCGGAGCCGCGCGATGACGCAGAGCCTGAGGAAATTTCCTACCCACGGGCACGACGGCTTCGGACCAGATCGTGCGCTGCTGTCCGATCCTCGCCGTGCCTGCGTTTGCGCAGACTTTCCCTGCCGGCGGTGATCCGGCGCCCGGAGGCGGCTCACCGCCGCGGGCCCGGCCAGGGATGGCCGGATTTCCCCACTCATATCCGCACGCCGCATCCCGGCGCGCACTCAATCCAGGAGAACACCATGAACCGTCTGACCGCCCTGATCGCTTCCCTCGTCTTCGCGCTTGGCCTGAGCTTTGGCGCGCTGGCTGCCGACAAGGTCAACATCAATACCGCGGACGCAGCCACCATCGCCGCCGCCCTGAACGGCGTGGGCATGGCCAAGGCCGAGGCCATCGTCGCCTACCGCAGCGAGCATGGCCCCTTCCGCAGCGCTGACCAGCTGGTGCAGGTGCGCGGCATTGGCCTGGCCACCGTGGAAAAGAACCGCGACCGCATCGTGGTCGGCAACACCCCGTCCGCTGCGGGCGCCAGCAGCGGCGGCAACTGATCCAATCGCTTCGCCGCCGACGCCACGGGGTCGCGGGCTTCGGCCTGCGCCCCCGTGGCGTTCTGCTTCAGACCGAGTTCGCCGCGGGGCGACACAGCACTCCGGCAGTCACCGAAGGGCTGCGACCGGCCGGCAAGCCGCCGCCAAGCGCGTCGACCGCTCCATGGCGAAGAACAGCAAAGCCCCGAACGCTTGTGGCTCGTTGCGCTCGGCGCACTACACTGCACGCATGCTCTGCCTGCATCTGCCTTGCACCGGATTCCACGCCCAGCCCTGGCGCAACGGCGGTGGCAGCACACGTGAGATCTTCCGCAGCAGCGATGGCGACCAGCACGCCGAGCTGCGTCTGTCGCTGGCGCGTATCGAGTCCGACGGGCCGTTCTCGGAGTTTCCGGGCCTGCAGAGGCAACAGCTGCTGGTCTCCGGTGCTGGCCTCTCACTCGAGTTCACGGCCGGGCACTCGCTTCGCCTCGATCGCCCGCATGCACGCGCCCGTTACGCCGGGACGCCGCCACCGATCGCGCGGCTGCTGGATGGGCCGGTCGATGTCCTCAATCTCATCCACGACCCCACGGCCATCGAGGCCGAGCTGTTCCACCGCCCCCTGCTGGGCAGCATGCTGTTCTTCGGCCGCCCCGGGCAGCACTGGCTGCTGGTGCTGCTGGCGGGGCAGGCATGCGTCAAGGGTCCGGCAGGCCCCGTGGATCTCGAGCAGGGCGATGCCTGCCTGCTGCGCGGCGACGGCGGGCGTGTCTGCGTGGAAGGCGGCGGCGAACTGGCCCTGGCTCGGATCTGTCGTAGCCGTGCTGAGAGCGTGTGAGAACCATCCGCCTGCTGCGGCCGCCGCTGGACGCCCTCGCGACGGCGTCTGGGTTTTCACACGCTCTGAGGCCTGTCCCGAACCTCTTGCAGGGTAGAGGCTCCCGGAGCCCCCTGCTTGGAACAAACCCTGCCCTGCGCGAGCGAGCTGTGCGTCATCGAGCTGGCCCAGACAGGGCATGGACCACGCCAAGGCAGCCAGCGGCCTCGTCGCCGTAGCGTCATGTGGCACGCGATCTGCTTGTCTGCAGCAGGCACCCTCACTCCACTCACGCGATGCCCACTCTCCGCTTCCGCCAGCGTCGGCAGATCCTCGTGGCGCTCAGCACCGCCCCGCTGACCTTGGCCCTGCCTGCCGCCGCTCGCGCGGTAGACGCCCGCGAGCCGCTGGTGGTGTCCTGGCCGGCGTCCATGCTGGACGATCCGCGGGGCCATTACCCCATCGAACTGCTGCGCCTCGCGCTGGACCGCGCCGGCGGTACCCGGGAAGTCGTGCCCGCGCGCGTCGACCTGTCGCAGTCTCGCTCGCTGTTGAACCTGGAGCGGGGGCGCGAGCTGGACGTCGCTTGGACCTTCAGCACCCAGGAGCGCGAACGCCGGCTGCTGCCGGTGCGCATCCCTATCGACCGCGGCCTGCTGGGCTGGCGCCTGCTGCTTGTCCACAGCACGTCGCCGGTGGCTGCCGGCGTTGACGCAGCCGGGCTGCGCGCACTCAGGCTCGCGCAGGGACACGATTGGCCCGACCTGCAGATACTCCGCCACAACGGGCTGCGGGCCGCCTCCGCGACCTGCTACGAAGGCCTTTTCGAGATGCTGCGGCTGGACCGCATCGACGCATTTCCTCGATCCGTCTCGGAGGTCTACGCAGAACTGGAAACCGCGAAAGCCCGGGACCTGTCCATCCTGCCGGGCTGGGCGCTTCACTATCCCGCGCCTGCCTACTTCTTCGTCAACCCCGAACTCCCCGGGCTTGCCGCTGAGATCGAATTCGGACTGCGCTCCGCGCTGTCGGACGGCAGCTTCGACGAGCTGTTCCTGCGACATTTTGGATCCGCGCTCGCACGTGCCGACCTGGCCAAGCGCGAGGTACTGGAATTGGTGAACCCCGACCTTCACCCGTCGACGCCCCTGCGCGACCCCAGCCTCTGGTACCAGCCAGGAGATCTCCCGTGAACACGGCTGCTGACCCGCAGGCCCGCAGGGCAAGCGTGGCAACGGGCTTGTTCCTCAGCGGGCTCGGAATGTCCATGCTGGCCGCCCTGATGATCGCCGCAGTGCTGCTGTTCGCCCTGCGCGCGGCCGAACTTGGTGCCATCGATAGACGCTACGACGAGATCGAACGCGCCCACCTGCAGGCACTGAGCGCGGGCCTGTGGGCGGTCGACCCCGAGCGCGTTCGCGTCGGCTTCGACGCGATCACCCAGCTGCAAGACATTGGCCGTCTCGAACTCGAGGACGAGCGGGGCGAGCGCTTGGGCTGGCGCGCGCCTGATCTCCGCAGCGTCCACAGCCAGCGCAGCTTCGAGCTGGTGCATCGCGAGTTCGACCAGCCGCTGCGGGTGGGGCTGCTGCACGTGGAACTCACCAGCGACCGGGTGAACGCGGCGTTCTGGCGCGAGGCCGGCCTGATCTTCGCGAGCGTGCTCGGCAGCCTGCTGGCGGCCCTGCTGGTGCTGCAGGGCCTGTTTCGGCACCGGGTGGGTCGCCACCTGGAAGCCCTTGCTGACTATGCGTCGACCATGAACCCGGAGACGCTAGGCCGACCGCTGGTGCTGGCACGCCCTCCCAGTGTCCGCCCCGACGAGCTGGACACCGTGGCGCAGGCGCTCGACGAGATGGGACGAAGCCTCAGACAGGAGTTCGTATCGCGCAGCCAGATGCTGAAGGAACGTAAGCGTCCGGCCGTCTCACCTTCCTTCCTGACCTGAATCTCCCGACCGTCGCCGGTTTCCCCAACGGAGGACCGGTCGATGGCGTGTTTGGAGGCGTGGCGGTGGCGG
>JARWLF010000233.1:0-22220 GCA_029853055.1 Scenedesmus sp. KT-U | reverse complement strand
CCGGATGGCGCGGCTGCAAGGCGCGGAACGGCTGGTCTCGGTCACGCAGGGCCATATCGACGGCTGCATCTATGCCAGCCCCGCCAACCTGAACTTTGCCCAGACCATGGCAGATCTGGGCGCGCGCGTCCGCATCCCCACGACGATGAACGCGATCTCGGTCGATCACCGCAACTGGCGGGCGCAGGGCGTGCCGGCCCTGTTCGGGGACCCCGCGCAGCGTCTGGCCGATGCCTGTGTGCGGACGGGCTGCCAGCCCGGCTTTACCTGCGCCCCCTATCTGCTGGACAGCGCGCCCGCGCGGGACGAACCCATCGGATGGGCGGAATCGAACGCGGTGATCTATGCCAATTCCGTCCTTGGCGCGCACACGCCCAGGCATCCGGACTTTCTGGACCTCTGCATCGCCATGACGGGCCGGGCGCCTCTGGCCGGGGTCTATCTGGACCGGCACCGCGCCGCGCGCCGCATCGTGGATGTGGCCCTGCCCCACGGCATCGACGACGCGTTCTGGCCGCTTCTGGGCTATCTGGCGGGCCAGGCCTCGCCCGCCCGCATTCCGCTGATCCGGGGCGTGGCGGCGGCCCGCCCCACGCCCGAGAACCTCAAGGCGCTCTGCGCGGCCTTCGGCACCAGTTCCGCCGCACCCATGCTGCATGTCGAGGGCGCCACCCCCGAAGCCGACCGCATCCACCCCGACGCCGATCACCGCAGCATCAGCGCGGCAGAGATGCGGCGCGGCTGGCAATCGCTGAATGACGGGCCAGAGGCGGCCGATCTGGTCGCCATCGGCAGCCCCATGCCTCGGCCCAGGAATGCCGGGCGCTGGCGCTGGACGGGCCGGTCTGCATTCCCACCATCGTCACCGCAGGCCGCGCCGTGACCGAGACGATCCGCGCCGAGGGCACGCTGGACCGGCTGACGGGCGCGGGCGTGCAGGTTCTGCCCGATCTCTGCTGGTGTTCGATCTCGGAACCCGTCTTTCCGCCCGCCACCCGCGCGCTGATGACGAATTCCGGCAAATACGCGCATTACGGACCGGGCCTGACAGTGCGGCAGGTCCGGTTCGGCGGCATCGACGCATGCGCGCAGGCCGCGCGGACGGGACGCGCGCCCCTGGCGGTGCCCAATGCGCGCGGGCTGATGGCCGAGGACGGCAGCCTGACCGCGCGGTCGCTGATCGGATCAGAGTTCACCGGCCGCATTCTGGGCCACATGCAGGTCGGCTCCCTGCCCGCCATCTTGCCCGAGATTTCGGGCCGCGCCCGGATCACCGGCACGCATCAGCATATGCTGGACCCCGATGATCCCTGGCCCGAGGGCTACCGTCTCAGCGATAGCCGGCGCGCGCCAGGACGGTCGGCCCTGCGATGCCGGTCACGGACCGTCCGGCGGATCGGGCCTATTCGGCCACGGCTGCGGCGTAGCGGTCCGAGACGACGCCCCAATCGACCACGTCCCACCACGCCTCGAGGTAATCGCCGCGGCGGTTGTTGTAGGTCAGGTAATAGGCGTGCTCCCACACGTCATTGCCCAGAAGCGGCGTGCCGTTGACCTCGGCCACGTCCATCAGGGGGTTGTCCTGATTGGGGGTGGTGGTGATCTGCAGTTGGTTCTGGTCGTTCACGATCAGCCAGACCCAGCCCGAGCCGAACTGACCCGCTCCGGCTTCCTGAAAGGCAGTGGCGAAATCGTCCGGCGAGCCGAAGACGACCTCGAGCGCCTCGGTCAGCTCGGGCGACCGCTCGCCCACCTCGTCGGGCGCGGCCATGCTTTCCCAGAAGAAGCTGTGGTTCCAGTGGCCGCCGGCATTGTTGCGGACCTTTTCGGTAAACGTGCCCGCCGCCGCGACAAGTTCCTCGAGCGACAGGCCCGAGGGGGCCTCGCCATCCGCGATCGCCTCGTTCAGGTTGTCCACATAGGATTGGTGATGGCGGCCGTGATGCAGTTCCATCGTCTCGGCGCTGATCACGGGTTCAAGCGCATCCATCGCGAAGGGCAGATCGGGCAGGGTGAATTCCCCATCGGTCTGGGCAAGGGCGGCAAAGGGAAGGGCGCTGAGCGTCGCGATGGCAAGGGCCTGTCTCATCGGAAATCTCCTGTTTGGGCAGCAAGACCAACCCCAGCCGGGCCGCAATGTTCCCCCACCGGCGTCCCCCACTGACCCCCGCCCCGGAACCTGCGGAATTTGCGCGGCGTTTTGCGTGCGTCGGGCCAGATCGAGGCCCGGGAAAGGACCTGTCTTGCCCCCCTGCCCAGACCCGCACCACCCGGACGGCCCCGCATGAAGCGATTGACCCTTGGCACCGTTCTGGCCATCGCCCTGGGCGTCGGCACGCTGGTGATCGCGGCGCTGAACCTGATGCCCGACCGGCGCGAATTGCGCGACCGGGTTCAGGCGGTCATGGGCACGTCGGACCCCGCCTTCCTGCGCAGCATGGGCGGCCTTTACGGATCGAACCTTCTGGAAGGCAACCAGGTCGAGACGCTTCTGAACGGCGATCAGATCTTTGCGGCGATGCTGGATGCGATCCGCGGCGCCGAGACCAGCATCAATTTCGAGACCTATGTCTACTGGTCGGGCGAAATCGCCGGGACCTTGGCCGAGGCGCTGGCCGAACGCGCCCGCGCCGGGGTGGAGGTGCGCGTGCTGCTGGACTGGTTCGGGTCGAAGCCGATGGAGGCCGACCTTCTGGCGCGGATGGAGGATGCCGGCGTGCAGGTGACGCGCTTCCGGCCGATCCACTGGTACACGATCGACCGCATCAACAACCGCACCCACCGCAAGCTGCTGATCGTGGACGGGCACACAGGGTTCACAGGCGGGGTGGGCGTCGCCGATGAATGGCTGGGCGATGCCCGCCATCCCGGCGAGTTCCGCGAGACGCATTACCGCGTGACCGGCCCGGTCGTCGCCGCGTTGCAGGGCGCCTTCGTGTCGAACTGGGTCGAGGATAGCGGCGAGATCCTGCGCGGCGATGCCTTCTTTCCCTCGTTGCAGCCGACCGGCGACATGACCGCGCAACTGGCGCTGAGCAGCACGGGCAGCCGCAATTACATCCACATGATGCTGATGACGGCACTTGCGGGGGCCGAAAGCCATATCCGCATCGCCACACCCTATTTCATCCCCGACGACGTGGCGATCCGACAGTTTGTCGATGCCCGCGCGCGCGGCGTGGAGGTGGACATCCTGCTGCCCGGCCCCGAGATCAACAAGCCCGCCGTCCGCCGCGCCTCTCGCGCGCTCTGGGGGCCACTTCTGCAGGCGGGGGTCAGGATCCACGAATACCAGCCGACCTTCCTGCATGCGAAACTGTTGATCGTGGACGAGGCTCTGGCATCGGTCGGTTCGACGAATTTCGACGAACGCTCGTTCCGGCTGAACGACGAGGCCAATCTGAACGTCTTCGATGCCGACTTTGCGCGCGAACAGATCGCGGTCTTCGAGGCCGACCTGGCGCAGTCGCGCCTTGTGACGCTGGCCGAATGGCAGGCGCGGCCCTGGACGACCCGCGCCGTCGACTGGATGCTCAGCTGGCTGCGGCCGCAGCTTTGACCGCCTAGACCCAGACGGGCAGGCCGGAATCGGGCTTGGGCTGGTCCATCACGATCTGGCTCTGGACGCGCGCCACCGCCGGATGCGGCAACAGGCGGTGGTGGATCAGATCGTTCAGCGCCGGCAGGTCCGAGACCCAGACCCGCAGCAGGTAATCGGCCTCGCCGGTCAGGGTCCAGCAGCCGACGATCTGCGGCAGGCTGTCGACCAGCCGCACGAAGCTGGCGGCATTGTCGGCGTTGTGGGTGCTCATCTGCACCTGCACGAAGGCCTGCACCGAAAGGCCAAGGCGGGTGGGGTCCAGCCGCGCGCCATAGCCCGCGATCAGGCCCGCCGCCTCCAGCCGGGCGCGGCGGCGCGCTGCCTGGCTGGGCGACAGGTTCAGGATCACGCCCAGATCCTGGGCCGTGATGTCGGCCCGCCGTTGCACTTCGATCAACAGCCGCGCATCGCTGGCATCCATCATGCGTCCTCTTCGCATCAAAGCCGTCCGGCATGCAGTTTACGCGCATTTATCCGCGAAAAGAACCACAAGATTGCGCGCCGCCGCCATCCATCCCGTGAGAACATGGACGGATGCAATTTCAGGAGGGAGATCTCGATGGGACCGTTTCCGCATGACGCCCCGCGCGCCTCGATCACCGAGGGCAACCCGGCCGGAACCGATGGCTTCGAATTCGTCGAATTCGCCCATCCCCGACCCGACGAGGCCCGCGCCCTGTTCGAGCGGATGGGCTTTGCCCTTGTCGCCCGCCACCGCAGCAAGGATGTGGAATTGTGGCAGCAGGGCGACATCACTTACATCCTGACGAACGAACCCGGCAGCCACGCGATGCGCTTTGTCGGCGAACACGGCCCCTGCGCCCCCGCCATGGGCTGGCGCGTCGCGGATGCCCGGCACGCCTTTGATCACGCGGTTAAGAATGGCGCCACGCCCCATGAAGGTGCGGATCGCACGCTCGACTGGCCGGCCATTGTCGGGATCGGCGGATCGCTGATCTACTTCACCGATTGCTATGGCGCGGATGCGAACCCCTATGAGGGGGATTTCGACTTCATCGCCGCGCCCAAGCCCGCCGGGGTGGGGTTCCATTATCTGGACCACCTGACCCACAACGTCTTCAAGGGCAACATGGACACCTGGTTCGATTTTTACAGCCGGCTGTTCAATTTCCGGCAGATCCGGTTCTTCGACATCGAGGGGAAATATACCGGCCTCTACAGCCGCGCCCTGACCTCGCCCTGCGGCCGCATCCGCATCCCGATCAACGAGGATCGCGGCGAGACGGGCCAGATCGTCGAATATCTCAAGCGCTACAATGGCGAGGGTATCCAGCATATCGCGGTGGGCTGCAACGACATCTACAGCGGCGCCGACGCCATCGCGGAACGGGGGCTGAAATTCATGCCAAAGCCGCCCATGACCTATTACGAATTGTCGAAGAACCGCGTTCAAGGCCACGAGGAACCCTTGGAGGACATGGCCCGCCACGGTATCCTGATCGACGGAGAGGGCGTGGTGGATGGCGGCGAGACGCGCATCCTGCTGCAGATCTTCTCGAAAACCGTGATCGGCCCGATCTTCTTCGAATTCATCCAGCGCAAGGGCGATGACGGTTTCGGCGAGGGGAATTTCCGGGCGCTGTTCGAAAGCATCGAACAGGACCAGATCGACCGCGGCGTGCTGACGGCGACCTGACCGCCCGCCCTGCCCACAGGACCGCCGCGCCCGCGACCGGGCGCGGCGAAAGGACAGCGCCCCGGCCCGACGCCGCCCAAGGAGAGACAAGATGACCTCCCACGACCTGCCCCGAGGCATGATCCGCGCAACCGCGACGACCGGGCCGCACGAGGGCTACATGCCCGGTTTCGGCAACGATTTCGAGACCGAGGCCCTGCCGGGCGCCCTGCCGCAGGGCCAGAACAGCCCGCAGAAATGCAATTACGGGCTTTATGCCGAACAGCTTTCCGGCACCGCCTTCACCGCGCCGCGCGGGCAGAACGAACGGACCTGGTGCTACCGCATCCGCCCCTCGGTCCACCACACAGGGCGCTTTGCCCCGATCGACGTGCCGCATTGGAAGACCGCGCCCAATGTGGTGCCGAACGTCACCAGCCTTGGGCAATACCGGTGGGACCCGATCCCGGTCCCGGACGAGCCGCTGACCTGGATCACCGGGATGCGGACCATGACCACGGCAGGCGACGTGAACATCCAGGTCGGGATGGCGAGCCATGTCTATCTGGTCACGCGCTCGATGGAGGACGAGTATTTCTTTTCGGCCGACAGCGAATTGCTGGTCGTCCCGCAGGAGGGGCGGCTGCGCTTCTGCACCGAACTGGGCGTGATCGATCTGGAACCCAGGGAGATCGCGATCATTCCGCGCGGCTTGGTCTACCGGGTCGAGGTCCTGGATGGCCCCTGCCGGGGCTTTGTCTGCGAGAATTACGGCCAGAAGTTCGATCTGCCCCATCGCGGCCCCATCGGCGCCAATTGCCTGGCGAACCCGCGCGACTTCAAATGCCCCGTGGCCGCCTTCGAGGATCGCGAGGTGCCGAGCCGCGTCGTCATCAAGTGGTGCGGCCAGTTCCACGAGACGCATATCGGCCACAGCCCGCTGGACGTGGTGGCCTGGCACGGAAACTACTGCGCCTACAAATACGATCTGCGGACCTATTCGCCGGTGGGCGCGATCCTGTTCGATCACCCCGACCCGTCGATCTTCACGGTGCTGACTGCGCCTTCGGGGCAGGAGGGGACGGCGAATATCGACTTTGTCCTCTTCCGCGAACGCTGGATGGTGGCCGAGCACAGCTTCCGCCCGCCCTGGTATCACAAGAACATCATGTCCGAGCTGATGGGCAACATCTACGGCCAGTATGACGCCAAGCCCCAGGGCTTTGCGCCGGGCGGGATCAGCCTGCACAATTGCATGCTGCCCCACGGCCCCGACCGCGACGCCTTCGAGGGCGCCAGCAACGCCGAGTTGAAGCCGCACAAGCTGGACAACACCATGTCCTTCATGTTCGAGACCCGCTTTCCTCAGCATCTGACCGAATTCGCCGCCCGCGAGGCGCCGATGCAGCAGGAATATATCGAGGTCTGGGACCGGCTCGAGAAGAAATTCGACGGAACACCGGGCATCAAGTGAGGGATCTGGGTATTTGGGCAACGAAGAAGCCGGGGGCCTGATCCGGTCCCGCATCGCCAGCGCCAACGCGCCGGGCTGCGAGTTTCCGCTGAACAACCTGCCCTATGGGGTCTTTTCGGTCGGGGACGGGCCGCGCTGCGGGGTGGCGATCGGCGACATGATCCTGGACCTCGCGGCCTGCGAGGCGGGGGGGCTGGTGGAAGCCGGCGGCACCTTCGCCGCGCCGGAGCTGAACGGGTTCATGGCGCGGGGGCCGGCGGAGTGGGCGCGGATGCGGGCGGCGCTGACGGCGCTGCTGGCCGAGGGCGAGGGGCCGGCGCTGCCGCTGGTGCCCATGGCGGCGGCGCGGCTGCATCTGCCGATCCGGGTCAGCGAGTTCACCGATTTCTACGCCTCGCGCCATCACGCCTTCAACGTGGGCTGCCTGTTTCGCGGGCCGGAGAATGCCCTGCCGCCGCAATGGACGCATATGCCCATCGGCTATAATGGCCGCGCCTCGTCGGTGGTGGTTTCGGGCACGCCGATCCGCCGCCCGATGGGCCAGGTGCGGGGCGAGGACGGGCCGGTCTGGGGCCCCTGCCGCAGGCTGGATCTGGAGCTGGAACTGGGCGCCATCGTCGGCTCCGACAGCCGCATGGGCCAGCGGCTGGGCGTCGATCAGGCCGAGGAGATGATCTTCGGCTATGTGCTTCTGAACGACTGGTCCGCACGCGACATCCAGGCCTGGGAATACCAGCCTCTGGGGCCGTTCCAGTCCAAGGCGCTTGGCACGACGATCAGCCCGTGGATCGTCACGCGGGCCGCGCTGGAGCCGTTCCGCTGCGCAGGGCCGGAACGCACCAACCCGCTGCTGCCCTATCTTCGGGAAACGCGGCCGGGGCTTTATGACCTGACGCTTGGCTGGACGATGAACGGGCAGCGGATGGCACAGACGAATTACAACGTCATGTATTATTCCTCTGCGCAGCAGCTGGCACATCACGCGGTCTCGGGCTGCCCGATGCGGGTGGGCGATCTGCTGGGCTCGGGCACGATCTCGGGGCCGACGCGGGATCAGACGGGCGCGCTGCTCGAGATGACGCAGGGCGGGCGCAACCCGGTCGAGGTGAACGGCGAGGTCCGCACATTCATCGAGGATGGCGACGAGATCGGCCTTTTCGCCCATGCCGCGGGCGACGGCTACCGCATCGGCTTCGGCCCCTGCACCGGCACGATCCTGCCCGCCGAGGAATAAGCCGGTTGGCGCGGCCCGTTCTTCACGACCACGCCCGTTCGTCGGCATCCTACCGGGTGCGGATCGCGCTGAACCTCAAGGGGATTGCTCATGATCGCGTTTCCGTCGATCTGACGACGGGGGCGCAGCGTTTTGCCGCGCATCTGGGCCTGAACCCGCAGGGGCTGGTTCCGGTGCTGCTGATCGACGGGCTGGCGCTGGCCCAATCGCTGGCGATCATCGACTATCTCGACGAGACGCGTCCCGACCCGCCGCTGCTGCCTTCCGACCCGGCCGATCGCGCCCGCCAGCGGGCCTTGGCACTGGCCATCGCCTGCGACATCCATCCCGTGTCTAACCTGTCCGTGCTGGACCGTGTCGAGGATCTGGCCGGCCCCGTGGCCCGCGCGGCCTGGAACCGGGACAACATCGCCAAGGGCCTCGCTGCCGTCGAGACGATGCTGGATCATTCCGGCTTTGCAGGCCGCTTCTGCCACGGCAGCGGCCCCGGCCTTGCCGATTGCGTGCTGGTGCCGCAGCTCTTCAATGCAAGGCGATGGGGCGTCGGCTTCGCGCATCTGCCCCGCATCTCGGCGGTGGAGCGGTCCTGCGCCGCACTGCCGGCCTTTGCGCTGGCGCATCCAGAGCGGCTCGCCCTGATAGCGGCAAGATAGACAAGAAGCCCGCGGCCACGCCGGTTTTCACTTGGAGAAGATGGCCAAGAACTCTAAAACCCTCACGCGCTCGGACAAGCTGTGGCCGGGGTTGCCCCGGGCGCCCGGAGTGCGAGCGTTTAACTCCATGCTGATTTGCACAGCCTCGATTCAGTGAACGACTCTCGAAGTAACGTGATGCCAGTGACCCGCATCGAGCCTGCGACCTTAGCGCGCGGAAGCAGCTATTAGGTGCGGGCAGCTGCAGCGCTTTCTTCATCTTGCGTCAATCGCCGCACCGCATAATCGGCGGCATCGTCGAAGGGCTTCAGGACCACGCTGGCGCCCTGTCGCAGCAGATCATCCACATCGGCCAGCTTCTGAACCGACAGGAAGACCTGACCGCTGTAATTGGCGGCCTGCAGGCCATGCAGCAGGGCAAGCTGCGGGTCCGCTTCGGTCAGCGCGCCCCGCTCGCGCGGGACGGCCGACACCACGGCGCGCACATCGGCCATGTCCAGATGCGCCACGAATTCGGGATCGGTCGCGTCGCCATAGATCGCGTCCAGACCCATCCGCCGCCAATGCGCGATGGCGTCAGGGTCGAAATCCACGCCCAGGACGCGGTATCCCCGCTCTTGCAGCTTGGCTCCGATCCGGCAGCCATAGCGGCCCAGCCCGAACACGACGTAATCGTGGCCACGCATCCGGGCCGCTCCGTCGGTATCGTCCGCCTCGCGATGGGCGTGACGGCGCTCGAACAGGCCGAGATAGGGCTCGCACAGGGCAAAGAGCTTGTGCGACCAGGTGATCATGTAGACCGACAGGGCGATCGTCACCAGCCCGACCAGCGTGACAAGCCCCATCGCTTCATTGCCGATATGGCCCAGGGTGATCCCCATCGCCATGAAGATCAGCGAGAATTCCGAGATCTGCGCGACCGTCAGCCCGGCCAGAAAGCCTGTCCGCCGACGGTAGCCCATATAGCCCATGATCGCCAGGACGATCAGCGGGTTGCCGATCAGGACGAACAGCGACAGCACGATGGCGGGTCCGATCTGGTCGCCCAGGGTCGTCAGCTGCAGAGACGCGCCCAGATTGATGAAGAAGAACAGCAGCAGGAAATCGCGCAGCGCGGCGAGGCGCGATCCGATGGAATCGCGGAACTCGGTCGAGGCCAGCGAGACCCCGGCCAGCAGTCCGCCCAGTTCCTTGCCGAAGCCGAGCGCGTCGCCCAGTGCTGCGAGGCTTGCCGCCCAGCCCACGGCGAAGATCACCATCAGCTCGGGCGAGCGGGCGATCTGGCGCAGCAGCGGATCGGCCAAATGCCGGATGAACAGCACGACCGCCCCCACCATCAGCAGGCCGCCCAGAAACACCTGCAGGACCTGCCAGAAGCCGCCGCTCTGCTCTCCCAGCCCCACGCCGATGGCCGACAGCGTGACCATGGCCAGCACCACGAAGATGTCCTGCACGATCAGGAAGCCAAGCGCGATCTTGCCGTGCAGCGCGCCGATCTCCTGCTTGTCGGACAGGAGCTTGACGATGATGATGGTCGAGGAAAACGTCAGCGCCACCGCGATATAGAGCGATGTAACGTGATCCAGCCCCATGGCGAGACAGATCAGATAGCCGAACAGCGCCGTGAAGGTGACCTGCCCCAGCCCCGTGGCCACCGCCACCCGCCCGAGGTTTCGCACGAGGCCGATATCCAGCTTCAGCCCCACCAGAAACAGCAGCACGGCGATCGAGATCTGGCTGAGCGTCTCGATGAAATCGACCGACGAGACCAGCCCAAGCGCGTCAGGCCCCGCCAGAACCCCCACCGCGATGAAGGCCACGACCAGCGGCTGGCGCAGCATCAGCCCGACGAAGCCGACCCCCGCCGCCAACAGGACCAGCAGCGCGATTTCGTAGAAGACAGAGGCATAGTCGGCATTCACGGGCATTTCTCCGGTCGGTGATCCCCTCGCGGAACGGTGCAGGACGGGACAGTGCCCGCCGATGCACACCTCCGCGCGCTTGGACCAACACCTTAGCGCCACCAGCGGATGCAGCCTTGCGATAGATCAACCCTTGCGGGATGGGAAGTCCTGAGTCAGCGGTCCCGTAAGTCTATAGAATCGCCGCATCGCGGATTTGATCTCAGGACGATCAGATGGATCATGCCTACCCGAAGGCTAATCAGTCATCCGCCCTCTAGACCGCTGAGTCCGCCTGTTAGTGGTGCAGCGAGTTGTCGTGCAGCCATAGCCGCATTGCCGCTGAACCCTCGGTTTCCCGCGGGCGCTGACGGCCCGGACGCGGACGTTTCATCAGCACCTAAGGTTCCTGTCATTGCATCCCACCGCAAGGACCTTGGGACCCAGAAACGAGCATGAAAATCCACGCCACTTATCCACAATTTCCGTGGACCGTTTCGGGGATGAAACCGGGGAAGCCTGAAATCCTCTTGCTCAATCAGCCACTTGCGGCGAAAGGCTGCGGCACCAGACATGCGCAGCTCTTTTCGATGTGCGATCGCATCATCGCGCTGATGCAGGACCGCCCCATCGCCTCATCCGCCGCCCAAGCCCATACGGCAAGCGACAGCGCCTGACGGGCCAGCGCGGCGATGAGTTCGGCCTGCGCCCGATGATCGGGCCCCAGCCGCCGCTCCAGCAGCACGACAAGCGTCTGCGTCGCCGCGTCCAGCGAGGTCTTGAAGAGCGGCAGCAGCGGCGGCTCGGCCTCGATCAGGCTCCTGACCTGGCAGAGCAGGTCGCGGGACACCTCAACCTCGTCGATCATGCCGGCCATCACCCTGACCACGTCGTCCAGAAGCGGCGCGGCCGATGTGACGAACCAGCCTGCGGATTCGAGGTCCAGCCGCGGCTGGATGCCCAGGATCGCGGCCTGCTTGTTCTGGTAATAGTTGAAGAAGGTCCGCGTGCTGATCCCTGCCTCGACGGCGATCGCCTCGGCGGTGACGGCGGCCGAGCCATGGGCCAGGCAGAGCCGCAAGGCCGCGCGCTGGATGTCCCGCGCGGTCTCGCGCCGCCGCCTCTCTCGCGGGCTGGTCATGGTGTTTCCCCCTCGAAAACTCCACTCGATCCGAACCTGCCCGCGCGCGGCATCGCGCGGGGGTCCCTGAAGAAGTGCCGCGCCCGTCGCGCCGCGGCAAGGGGGAAACGGCCCGGATCAGGCCATCGCCACCCAGACATAGGCCGCATAGCCCGCCAGCAGGCCCAGCCCCGTCAGGCGCCCGATCCGGGGCCGCATCAGCAGCACCGTCAGCAGCGCCGAGACCGCGATCATCACCGGCAGGTCCAGCGTCAGGAACCGGTCGGCGACCGGTATCGGCTGGATCACCGCCGTGATGCCCAGAATGCCCAGCACGTTGAAGATGTTCGAGCCGATGATATTGCCGATCGCGATTTCCGACTGCCGGCGCAGCGCCGCGACCAGAGAGGTCGCCAGTTCCGGCAGCGACGTCCCGATGGCCACGATGCTGAGACCGATAAAGGCCTCGGACAGGCCCAGATCGCGGGCAATGGTCGTGGCGCCGTCAACCAGCCAGCGCGCGCCCAGCATCAGCGCCGCAAGGCCCGCCGCAACCCAGATCAACGACAGCCACAGACGCGGCGGGGGGGCGTCATCCTCGGCGGGCTGGTCGCTGCCGGGACGCAGGAAGGACAGCAGCAGAAAGCCCACGAGCCCTGCCACCAGCGCCAGCCCGGCAGGGCGGCCAAGCTCTCCGGGCCAGAAGGCGGGCAGCAGCACAAGGGCCGCGCCCATCATCACCGCCGTGTCACGGCGCAGCGTGTCGCCCATGATCCGGATCGGCCAGATCAGCGCCGCAAGGCCCAGGATCAAAAGGATGTTCCCGATATTCGAGCCGATGATGTTGCCGATGGCGATATCGGGAACGCCCCGCAGCGCCGCATCGACCGAGACCAGCAGTTCAGGGGTCGAGGTGCCGAAGCCCACGACCGTCAGCCCGATCAGCAGCGGCGGGATCGCCAGTCGCCGCGCGATGCCGACGGCGCCGCGCACCAGCGCCTCGCCGCCGACGAACAGGGCCGCAAGCCCGGCGATGAGAAGGATCCATTCCATCAGGCATCCCCCCCGTTGCAGAAAGCCGCATCAGGGGAAACGGTCCCTCTGCCGCGCCGGGCGGCCAGAGGGATGTGTCGATCAGTCAGTCTCATGATGAGTGTCCGGTTCTGGACGAGCCATGCCCGCGCCAGAAGCGTCCGGCACCGAGCACGCTCGATGCGGTCCGACATCGCAACGACATGTTGCCAGAGGGGCCCGGTCCGCTGCGCCGCAAGATGGCAACAAGGCCGCGCCCGCACAAGGGGGCCGCGCAAATTCAATGCAGGCGTGGCCACCATGCCGCCCGCGACCCGGTTGCCGGATCACTCGGCCAGAAGCGCCTCGACCTCGGCCATGACGCGCAGGGCCGCCTCGTGCCGAACCGGCCCGTAGCCCCGGATCCCGTCCGGGGCCGACAGGATCGCCAGCGCCTTGCCGGACCCGATCCGGGCATGGTCACGGGCGACGCGCTCCGTCAGGCCCTCGAACCAGGCCAGCAGGTCGCGGTCCAGCTTGCGGTCCTCGCTATGCGCGAAAGGGTTCAGCAGCGTGCCGCGCAACCCCTTGATCCGCGCAAGACCGCGCAGGACAGGACGCAGCCACGGGCCGAACGACGTCTTGCGCTTGCGGCCCCGCCCGTCGCGCCCCGAGGGTAGCAGGGGCGGCGCCAGATGATGACGGATCGTGTAGTCGCCCTCGAACTCGGCGGCGATGCGGGCGGCAAAGGCCGGGTCGGAATGCAGGCGCGCGACCTCGTATTCGTCTTTCCATGCCATCAGGCGGTAAAGCTGTGTGGCAGCGGCGCGCATCAGCTCCTCGCTGTCCGGGGGCAGCGCGGCGCGCAGGGCGGCCAGCCGGTCCGCATAGCGGCGCGCATAGGCGGCATCCTGATAATCGGTCAGAAGCGACATGCGGTGGGCGATGATCTGGTCCGCATCGCGCGAAGCCTGCGGGGCCGGATCGGCCAAGGCGCCCGCCAGTGCCGAGGGCGTGGCCGCCAGCACCCGGCCCAGATCAAAGGCGGTCGCGTTCTTCTCGACCGCGACGCCGTTCAGCAGGATCGCCTGTTTCAGCGCGACCTCGCTGACCGGGACAAGGCCAAGCTGCCAAGCCGCGCCCAGGGCCATGATGTTGGCATAGACGGCATCGCCCATCAGCCGCTCGGCGGCGCGGTTGAAATCCTCGGCGGTGACGTTGCCCTCGCCCACGGTGCGGGCGATCAGGTCCTCGCGTTCGGGGATCTTCAGGTCCGCATCGCGGTTCAGCACCAGATCTCCGGTCGGCATGGGCGCGCGGTTCAGCACAACGCGCGTGCCGCGACGGTAATGAATGCTGGCCTTGGGCGATGAACAGACCACCGCATCGCAGCCGATCACCGCATCGGCATGGCCGCGTTCAATGCGCACCTGATGGATGTCTCCGGGGCGGGGGGCCAGCCGCACATAGCCCAGGACGGTGCCGAATTTCTGCGCAAAACCGGTGAAGTCCAGGACGCTGGCACCCCGCCCCTCCAGATGGGCGGCCATGGTGATCAGCGCACCGACGGTCACGACGCCGGTCCCGCCGACGCCCGCAACCAGCAGGTCGTAGGGCCGGTCCAGCGCCGGGACCTGCGGCGCGGGCAGATCCGCGCGCAGGGAAGCGATGTCCAGCCCCACCGGCGCGGGCTTGCGGCGGCGTCCGCCCTCGATCGTGACGAAGCTGGGGCAGAACCCGTCGAGGCAGGAGAAATCCTTGTTGCACGACGACAGGTTGATCCGCCGCTTGCGGCCAAGCGGCGTCTCGACCGGCTCGACCGACAGGCAGTTCGAGGCGACCGAGCAATCGCCGCATCCCTCGCAGACGGCCTCGTTGATGAAGGCAAAGCGCGCGGGGTCCTCGGCCTTGCCGCGCTTGCGGCGGCGGCGCTTTTCGGTCGCGCAGGTCTGTTCGTAGATCAGCACCGTAACGCCGGGAATGTCGCGCAATTCCCGCTGAATCGCGTCCAGCCGGTCGCGATGGTCCAGCGTGGTGCCCTTCGGGAAGTCCCGCAGATCGAAGGCCTGCGGGTTGTCGCTGACCAGCGCGATGCGCGTCACGCCTTCGGCCCGACAGGCCTGCGCGATGGCCTGCACGCTGACCGGCCCGTCCACCGGCTGCCCCCCGGTCATCGCCACCGCGTCGTTGTAGAGGATCTTATAGGTGATGTTCGCGCCCGCCGCGATGGCCTGTCGGATCGCCAGAGAACCCGAATGATACCACGTCCCCTCGCCCAGATTCTGGAACATGTGCCGCCCGCCGTTCCAGCGCTGCGCCACCGCGATAGGCACACCCTCGCCGCCCATCTGGGCATAGCCCAGGGTCTGGCGGTCCATCCATCCGGCCATGACATGGCAGCCGATGCCGCTGGCGGCCTGGCTGCCTTCGGGGACCTTGGTCGATGTGTTATGCGGGCAGCCCGAACAGAAATAGGGCGTGCGCGTCGCGCCGGGCACCGACAGGACCGGGGCGGGCGTCTCGGTCAGCGCGCGGGCGCGGGCCTCAAGCCCCTCGTCGGGGAAGAACCGCGACAGGCGCTCGGCCAGCACCGGCACCAGCATCAGGGGGCTGAGTTCCCCGGTCCAGGGCAGCAGCGGATCCCCCGCCGCGCGGTGCTTGCCGACCATCTTGCGGGGCTTGGCGCCGGGCCAGTCGTAGAAGTATTCCTTGAACTGGCTTTCAATGATGCCGCGCTTCTCTTCGATGACCAGCACCTCGTCCTTGCCGGTCACGAAGGCCAGCGCGTCTCGGCGCGCCAGCGGCCAGACCATGCCGACCTTGTAGATGTCGATGCCAAGGCGGCGGCAGGCGGCCTCGTCCAGACCCAGAAGGCGCAGCGCCTCCATTGTGTCCAGATGGCCCTTGCCGGTCGTCACGATGCCGAAGCGCGCATCCGGGATGTCATAGATGCGGCGGTCGATGGGGTTCGCCTCGACAAAGGCCTCGACGGCGCGCAGCTTGTGGCCGATGCGGGTTTCGATCTCGGGGCTGGGCAGGTCCGACAGGCGCACATGGATGCCACCCTGCGGGCCGGTGAAGTCGGGCTGGGCAAAGACGCGATCCTCGGGCAGCTCGACCGACTGGCCGGATTCGACCGTCTCCGAGATCGCCTTGAACCCGACCCAGGTGCCGGAAAACCGCGACAGCGCGATGCCGTATTCCCCGAAGGACAGGTATTCCCCGACCGAGGCCGGGTTCAGCACCGGCATGAACCACGCCATGAAGGCCACATCGGATTGATGCGGCATCGAGGACGAGACGCAGCCGTGATCGTCGCCCGCCACGACCAGGACGCCGCCCTTGGGCGACGATCCATAGGCGTTGCCGTGCTTCAGCGCGTCGCCCGAGCGGTCCACGCCCGGCCCCTTGCCATACCACATCGAGAACACGCCCTCGACCCGGCAAGCCGGGTCCAGCACCGCCTGCTGCGCCCCCAGGATCGCGGTCGCGCCCAGATCCTCGTTCACGGCGGGCAGGAACTCGATCCCGGCCTCGCCGACACGGGCCTTCTGGCGCCACATCTCGAGATCCAGCCCGCCAAGCGGCGATCCGCGATAGCCCGAGACAAGGCCCGCCGTGTTCCAGCCCCGCGCCCGGTCGCGCCGCGCCTGATCCAGCATGATCCGCACCAGGGCCTGCGTGCCGGTCAGAAAGACGCGGCCCGTCTGACGGTCGTAGCGATCCTCCAGCCGGTAGCTGTCGAAACGGGATTGATGCTGCGTCATGTCATGGCCCTCCCCTGCCTTGGGGAACAGTCTAGCCCATCAGGACCGATGAATCTGACCAGATCACTGGCGCTTCGTGCTGGAAACGAATTATCCTGTCAGGATCACGCCAACCGACGGAATGCCATGTCAGACGAGATCACCGCCCGAATCCTGGCCGAGCTGCGCCGCGACAGCCGCATCCCCAACGCGGCGCTGGCCGAAAAGGTCGGGCTGTCGCCGTCAAGCTGCTGGCGCCGCGTCCGCGCGCTGGAGGAATCCGGCGCGATCCGCCGCTATACGGTCGATCTGGATGACGAGGTTCTGGGCGACAGCTTCAAGGCCATCGTCCATGTGAACCTTGTCCGCCACGATCAGGATCTGGTCAGCGATTTCATCCGCATGACGCGCACGACCCCGGCCGTGCGCGCCTGCTATGCGACGACCGGCAATGCCGATTACCACCTGCATGTCACCTGTCGGGACCTGCACGCCTATAACCGCTTTCTGGACGACCACCTGCTGTCGCTTCCGGCGGTAAAGGGCGCGCAGACCTATCTGATCCTCAAGACCATCAAGGATTAGCCGCGCGACTGCTGGAACATCGGCCCGCCGCGCCAGCGCGGATAGCCGTAGCCGTGGATCTTGACCAGGTCGATATCGGAGGCGCTGGCGGCGATGCCTTCATCAAGGATCGCCTGTCCTTCGGCGGCCATGGCCCCGACCAGCCGCCCGGCGATGACGTCGGGGCCAAGGCCCGGATCGGGCGCCAGATGCGGCGACAGCAGGGCGGCCACGGCCTCGGATGGCTGCGGCTTGCGCTGGCCGGGCGCGTAATCATACCAGCCGCCGCCGGTCTTCTGCCCCTTGCGGCCCGCGCGGACGAGTATATCGCCAAGCGTCTCGGGGATGTGCTGCCCGGCCGCGCGCGCGCCTTCGCGCTGCAGGAAGGCGATATCCAGACCGCCCAGATCCTGCGCCTCGAACGGGCCCATCGCCATGCCATGCGCGCGCATCGCCGCATCGACGGAGGCAATGGGCACCCCCTCGCGCAGTAGGGCCTCGGCCTCGGCGCGGTAGCGCTTCAGGATGCGGTTGCCGATGAAGCCGTCGCAGATGCCCGACTGAACCGGGATCTTGCCCAGACGGCGCGCCAGATCAAAGCCGGTCGCCAGCACATCGGGCGCGGTCTCAGGGGTCGGCACGATCTCCAGCAGGCGCATCACATTGGCGGGGCTGAAGAAATGCAGGCCGATGAAGCGTTCCGGGCGCGGCAGGCCACGGGCGATGTCACGCGGGTCCAGATAGGACGTGTTTGTCGCCAGCACCGCGTCCGGGCGCGCATGGCGGCCAAGCGCGTCAAAGACCGCGCGCTTGACGTCGATCTGCTCGAACACCGCCTCGATCACCAGATCGCAGGCGCCGATGGCGGCGTAGTCGGTGCTGGCAGTCAGCGCCTCCAACCGGGCCGAGGCGGCTTCGGCCGTCAGCCGCCCGCGCGAGACCGACCCGTCAAGGATCGTGCGCAGATTGCCGACACCGCGCGCCAGCGCCTCGTCGTCGCGTTCGATCAACGTGACGGCCAGGCCCGCATCCTGACAAGCCGCCAGGATCCCCGCCCCCATCGTGCCGCCGCCGATCACCCCGACATGCGCCAGCTTGCGGGGGCTCACGTCCCGCAACCGCGCAGGCCGGGGGGCAGCGCGTTCGGCGAAGAAGACGTGGCGCAGGGCCGCCGCCTGATCCGATCCGCGCAGGTCGAGAAAGGTCTGCCGCTCAAAGGCCATCGCCTCGGCGAAGGGCGCCTCGGCGGCGCGACGCAGGCAGGCCAGCGCACGCAAGGGGGCCTCGGCGCCCTTCGCGGCCTTGCGGGTCGCGGCCTCGGCTTCGGTCCAGAACCCGTCCTCGACCGGCGCGATGGCTCGGGCCGAGACGGGCGCGGGCAATGGGCGGGTCAGCGCCTCGCGGGCAAAGGCCACGGCCTCGGACAACAGATCCTCGGCCAGCGCATCGACCAAGCCCATCGACAAGGCGGCGGGGGCGCGCACGGGCTTTCCGGTCGTGACCATCGTCACGGCAGCCTGAAGCCCGGCCAGACGCGGGGTCCGCACCGTCCCCGAGGCGCCCGGCACGACGCCAAGCGTCACCTCGGGCAGCCCGACCGAGGCCGCGCGCGCCGCCGCGCGAAAGCGGCAGCCCATCGCGATCTCGAACCCGCCGCCCAGGGCGCTGCCGTGGATCGCGGCGATCCATGGCTTGGCCGCGCCCTCGATCCGGTCCACCAGATCGGGCAGATGCGGAGGCTGAGGGGGCTTGCCGAATTCGGTCACATCCGCGCCCGCGATGAAGGTCCGACCCGCGCAGGTCAGCACGACGGCGGCCACCGAAGGATCGGCGTCCAGCGTGGTGACGGCATCCCACAATTCCTGCCGCAGCGCCTGCGACAGGGCGTTCACGGGCGGGTTGTCGATGGTCAAGATGGCGATCTCGCCGTCACGGTCGATGCGGGTCAGTGCCATGTCAGATCCCCAGATAGGCTTCACGGATGCGCGGATCGGCGATCAGCGTCTCGGCCGCACCCTCCATGATGATGCGCCCGGTTTCCATCACATAGCCCCGATCCGCGATCTTCAGCGCGCCAAAGGCGTTCTGTTCGACCAGCAGGACCGTGACGCCCAGATCCTTCAATCCGCGCACCGTGTCGAAGATCTGCGACACGATGATCGGCGCCAGACCCATCGACGGCTCGTCCAGCAGCAGGCAGGACGGCCGGCCCATCAGCGCCCGCGCCATGGCCAGCATCTGCTGCTGGCCGCCAGACAGCCCCCCGGCCGAAAGGTTCCGTTTCTCGCGCAGGATCGGGAACATCTGGAAGGCATCCTCCATGTCCCGGTCCACGCGGTCATCGGCGAAGCCGTAGGCGCCAAGGCGCAGGTTCTCCTCGACCGACAGGTTGGTGAAGATCTGCCGGCCCTCAGGCGATTGGGTCAACCCGCGCGCCGGGCGTTTCCACGCCGCCAGCGTCGTGATCTGGTCGCCCCGGAACGTGACCGTCCCGCCCGAGACCGGCTGGACCCCCGACAGGCAGCGTAGAAGCGTCGTCTTGCCCGCGCCGTTCGCGCCGACCACGGTGACGATTTCGCCGCTGTTCACCTGCAGATCAATGCCATGCAGCACCTCGATGCGGCCATAGCGCGACCGCAGCCCCTCAACCGTCAGCATGGGCAGCCTCCTCGGTCCCCAGATAGGCGGCGATCACCGCCGGGTTTTGGCTGACCGTGGCGGGATCGCCCTCGGCGATCTTTTCGCCATGATCCAGCACGACGATGTGGTTCGAGATCCGCATGACCATCTTCATGTCATGCTCGACCAGCAGGATTGCGACGCCGGATTTGGCGACCTCGGCGATCAGGTGGTCGATCTCTTCGGTCTCGACGGCGTTGCAGCCTGCGGCGGGCTCGTCCAGCAGCAGCACCTTGGGGTTCAGCGCCAGGGCCCGCGCGATCTCCAGCCGCTTCAGCGCGCCATAGGACAGGTTCCCGGCCTCGCGTTCGGCGGCGCGTTCCAGACCGACGCGCGCCAGCAGCGCGCGCGCACCCTCTCGCGCCTCGCGCGCCCGGCGCCGCGAGGCAGGCAGCGAGAACAGATCCGCCAAAACCGAGCCGCTTTCGCGCAGGTGATAGCCTGCGACGGCATTGTCCAGAACCGTCATCGACTGGAAGATCTGCAGGTTCTGGAAGGTGCGCGACAGGCCGCGACGGGCCAGGAGATGCGGCTCGATCGCGGTCACGTCCTCGCCGTCCAGCACGACCCGGCCCGCATCCGGGCGATAGACGCCCGAGATCATATTGAACAAGGTGGTCTTGCCCGCCCCGTTGGGGCCGATCACCGACAGGATCTCGCCCGGGCGGACCGAAAAGCTGACATCGTTGACGGCACGGATGCCGCCGAAGCCGATGCCCAGTCCCTCGATGGAAAGAAGCGCGCTCATTCGTCCTTGCCCCGCAGTTTCTTGAGGATCGAGGGCAGAAGCCCCTCGCGCAGGAAGATCATCACGAGGATCATCACCAGACCCAGAACCATGTGTTCGTATTCGGCGAATACCGTCAGCACCTGCGGCAGCAGCGTCAGGATCGCCGCGCCGAAGATTGCGCCGAGGACAGAACCGACACCGCCCAGGACGGCCATCGTCACCATCTCGATCGAGTGCATGAAGCCCGCGACGTCGGGCGTCACGAACCGGTTCTGCAGCGCCAGCAGCGAGCCCGAGACCGAGGCATAGACGGCCGAGATGACGAAGGCCCGCAGCTTCAGCTGCGCCACGTCGATGCCGACGGTGCGCGCCGCGACCTCTGATCCGTGCAGCGCGCGGAGCGCCCGGCCGGTGGGGCTGTCATGCAGGTTCAGCGCGATCCAGGCGCCGACGATCATGCAGAGCCCGGTAAAGAAATACCAGAACTGGCCGTTCGACAGCGACAGGCCCAGATCGCCCAGCAGGCCGCGCAGGCCCAGATCGGGCACGTCGATCCCGTCGGGACCGCGCGTCAGCGCGCGTTCGTTCGTCAGGATCATCGCGACGAGAATGCCGAAGCCAAGCGTGGCCACGCCCAGATAATAGCCGTGCAGCCGCAAGATCGGGCGGCCCACCAGATAGGCCAGCACGCCCGAGATGCCGGCACCCAGAAACAGCGCCAGACCCGGATGGATGCCCCAATGGACCGGCGCCAGCGCGCAGGCATAGGCGCCGATCCCGGCAAAGCCCGCATGGCCCAGGCTGACTTGGCCGGCATAGCCCGTCAGGATCACGATGCCCGTGACGGCAATGGCGTTGACGAAGATCAGCGCGCCCACGCGATAGTAGAAATTCGACGGAAACAGCAGCGGCGACAGCGCGACCAGCGCCAGAAGGACGATCAGCGTCGCGGATTTTGCGGAGAGCCTCATGGTCACACCCGATCCGTGGATTTGCGGCCGAAAAGGCCCTGCGGCATGAAGAACAGAACCGCCAGGATCACGACGAAGGCCGCCGCGTCCTTGTAGGTCGAGGACAGGTAGCCCGCCGTCAGCGCCTCGATCAGGCCGATGGCGAAGCCGCCGACCAGCGCGCCTTTGGGATTGCCCATGCCCCCCAGCATCGCGCCCGCGAAACCCTTCAGGGCGAAAGCGATGCCGACATTGTAGGCCGTCAGCGTGATGGGCGTCGCCAGCACCCCGGCCAGCGCGCCGATCCCTGCCGACAGGGCAAAGGACAGGGTCATCACGAAATTGGTGTTGATGCCGACAAGCTGGGCCGCCAGCCGGTTGTTCGACGTGGCCAGCACCGCGCGGCCCAGAAGCGTGCGCGTGAAGAACAGCCACAGCGCGATGAAGACCGCGACCGCGCCGCCGATGACCCACAGGCTTTGCGGCAGGATCGTCGCGCCCGCGACCCCGATCGGCGTGTCGCCGGAAAAGGCCGGGTAGGAATGGATCTGCTTGCCGAAGATGATCTGCGCCGCGCCCTGGATGAAGATCGAGGCCCCGATGGTGATGATGATCAGCGACACGACCGGCGCGCCGCGGGCGGGCTCGATGGCCAGCTTGTTCATTCCGACGCCAAGCGCCGCGGTCAGCACGATGGCCGAAATGGCGGCCAGCGGCAGCGGCAGGCCAGCGGCATGGGCGGCGAAGGTGATCATGCCGCCCAGCATGACGAATTCGCCCTGAGCGAAGTTCACGACGTCAGAGGCGTTGTAGATGATGGTGAAGCCAAGGGCGACCAGCGCATAGACCGCGCCGACCGTCACCCCTGAAAACAGGAATTGCAGCAGTTCCGACATGTGAACCTCGGGGCTTGAGGGGCGG